>RXID01015954.1:0-116929 GCA_005019695.1 Trichopus zeylanicus subsp. travancoricus
GAACTCATTTATCAATTAAATTAATCAAAATTATTTAATATTTTATTTTTAAAATATTTTTTAAATTATTATTTATAAATTAAGTATTTTATTATTATAATTAGTTTTTAATAATAGTATTATTCTAATTATTTAAAATATATTAAAATTATTAATATTAATTAAAAATGTCGGATTGATTTTAATCAATTGAGGTCAATTTGAGTTAATTCAGACTAATTATATCAATTTAGGCTGGGCCAAATTATAACTCATTTAATTAAATAAATTAATTCAAATTAAATCGGATCATGATCCCAACTTGACTCGTTTAATAAACGATTCAATTCAGGTTGAACTAGGTTATCGATTTAAAAATCAGATCGAGTTCAATTTCAAAAAATTAATCCATTTAATATAATACTATAAATTTAATTGGACCTAAATTTAATCTTTTAACTTGAATTATCATGTCTATTTTTTTCGGCTGGAGAGACTTGCCTTAGAAATGCTCCATGAGTTTCATTTCAGGCTTATGTCAGAATCTCTGATTTTGGTAGATTTTAAATTCCTGGATTCTTGAATCGTCGAAACAGACACCGGATTTTAGAAACATCCGAATAAAGACAATTGCCTACTCTTATAAGACTCATCAGAAAACTTGACTTGTATATCTAATTTTTGTATCCTTTCTTCGTTTCGCAGACTTCCAAGTTGCATGTCCTGCATCAGGAACAGCATCAAGATTTTCATGGCTCTACAGAAGAGTTCCGCTCAATTTCCTGAATTAATTTGATGTATAGCTATTAGAGACTGAGTGAGAGATCGCAGTGAACCCATAATTATGGAAAATTAGAAAATTCCTTGTTAACCTCAATGTGATTAACCACATATCATCATCATTAACATCCCCGAAAGAGCAATAAATCAGAAGCAACGAAAAATTTATATATTGAAACTCGAAAGATCATCTCATTAAAAATACTGCTGCTTATCCCACGACAATGAAGAATGCTCGCCATCGCTTACTGAGCAAAGCAAAGCAAGAAGGCGCTGCAAAGTTTGACTAGAAAGATTCACCAGTCGCTCTCCATTCACAATATTGGATTATGTGAAACCAGCGAAGGATCCAAACAGATTTAGACACAATCCGGGACTTTCAGTCTCTGTCAGAGTTTCCTTTGAGCTTTGTTTGATGGAGCATTGATGGCGAGACAACGAGGTTGGTTACATACGAGCTGAAGTCATTGTTGTGCTTGGTTTCATCACCGCGACGTGTGATGCTCGTCATAAATCTTCAATAAAATTCACAAATGATATATATAAACAGAAAGACCATCATTCAAATCCACCGAATCATCGACTAAAGAATCCGAACGCACGATTAAGTTAGAAAAAGAAGTATTAGATAAACATCGAGCAATGCTTTTTCGAAAAGATCAGGAATCGAGTGCCTCGTGCTTCCATTTTTTTCTCTGCGCGTGCTTCAAATTTGCACCGCATTCTTGCTCGCCTTCCCTCCATAACTCCGGCTTTCGGTACGGGTCTCTTTCTTTTCTTGTGCACTCTTTCTCCCCTATATTTTCTTGAGATGATACTCCTTCTGAGCACTTAGTTTCATGGTGAGCATCATGTTCAAATAGAGTCCTCCTTCCTCTTTTTCAGATGTAGACATTTGCGTGCGAGAGTTGTACACTGTTCTTCTATTTGACTAGAGTTTCTTTGAACCCGTGCATCTCCTTCGTTACATTCCTCATTCACTCCTCGTACATTTGAAGCAAGTTTCTTGGGTCCAGACTTTAGCATTTGTTTTTGTGTGAGCTTGTTTGAAAACCTCGCCAATTCGCAACCAGTTGATTATTACTATTTAGATATTTTAATTAAAAAGAAATTAAATTCTATCTGAATTCTCCCTCCCGCATGGCCAAGCAAGTAGACTTTTTGTTCGATCACCACCACCAAGAATATCCAATCCCCTGGTTTGTAAAAGAGAATCAAAAGAACTTGGGTTCTACTCCAAGAAGAGCTCTTTCTCTCACAATAAGAAGCCATACATAACCCATTACATCATTCGCTTAACCTAAATTCATTACGTGAATAATATAAGTAAGAAAATTTTGATATCATCAATCCTACAAGCACACATACCTCTTGAAATGCTCAAAAATTGATTCTGACTTTGAGAAACAATTCTACTTAAAAGAAGTATTGACGGTGTGTTAGCTTATTTTTGTCTTGAATTTCGATTTTTTAAAATTTTTTATTTAAATTAGGATTCATATTAAAATGTGGATTAGTGATTTGAATTTTTCTGAGAACTGATCTCTTATTTTAAGACATAAATTAGTAAATCAAATCTCTATATAAGTCAATCTTCTCCTCCGAATTGATCATTGTTTGTTTAAGGATTTCTAATGAAAGATAAAAAGGGAAGAGATCAAATTCTCAAAACAAAAGAGTGTGTAATCGAAAAAAAAATTTATTATTATAACTTGTTTTCTTTTTTATTAGTAAAATCTCCATGCACCCAAAAAGCATCGTCCACAATGAAAAAGTAGATGTTGACAGCAGGGGAGGAGAGACGGAGAATTTACTGTCCGGCAAACTCCGCCCGATCCGCCACATATGGAGCTCCATGAAGGAAGTGCAGAGGTTGTAATAAAGAACACAGAGCAAGAGAATCTGGATGAATTTCAATAATTTTTAAATTAAAATTCCTAAAATAAGGAATATATATATATATTCAAAAACAGTTGTGTTAGCGGCTAAGAAAGCCTTCCACGCACTGCGCATCAAAATTAGGAGAGATTTGACCGTCATAAGGAATCCAGGAATTCAGGTAAATAATGTCAAGAAAAAACAAAGAGGAATTCAGGTAATAGCAAACAACATCACCATGCCACTCAGATTTATAGCCTAATGAACATGCATCACAGACAAAGAAACTTTTTTACTTGAAAAGACCAAGTAATAAAGCAGATGAAGAAGAGCCCGATGCGCATCCAGATGTAATGCCTAGACATACATGTTAAAGAATGGAAATGGAAACAAATTATTCATTGCATTTTACTCTTTCTAGAGCAGAGTAAGTCTAGGCACTGATTCTCAAGAACACAGACTGGAAAATAGTACAAAACATAAGCATTAAGTAAAGGCCAACAAAACCAACACAGATGAGTATTAAACCTGATATCCATGGTCCATAATTGAGATGTAGACATGCTCATCCTATGCCATCTGGCCAATGGGATGTTAAATAATGATGAACTTAATAAACATACAAAATTAAACACACTGAAATAATTCATCTTTTGTTCTTTTTCCCTGTGAAAGCAGTAATAGAAATAATTCATCTTTTGTTCTTTTTCCCTGTGAAAGCAGTAATAGGAATCTTTTTCATCATTCAAGACAACATAAAAGAACAATCATAGAAACAGAATCCTTCCAATGGAATATGCACCTATTAATCAATTGATTTGCTGTACAGCTAGCTAGTTCAGATGGACACACTCGTGAATGGTGAATATTGTGAATTGCAGCACTGTCAGTCAAAAATAAAACTGGGCTAGGAAAGAACATTAAATACAGGGTTGGAAGCATCACCCACCTTTCCTACTTGACAATGAACTTGTTCACATCTATTGGCATTAAAGCATGAAAACCCATGAACTTTACAGATTGACATGACAAAATTTCATCTCTTTCCCTTCACAAGCCATCATTCAATCCATTCTTAAGCTCTAGTGCGACACTTAAACATAAAACAGCAGATGATGAAGAATTGCATGAGCACCAAACCTCATTGTTCCGATGAAACCTATGCTGCAATCACTTGGCTAGAAGATCTGCTGCTATGGCCAATCATGCACAGCAAACTCTGAAGCCCGCCGCTGCCGCTGCCGCTGCACCGCCTAGGAAAGCACACAGCTGACGCCTCAGCTCTCTCTTCCAGTACTTCGTTCTCACCCATCGGCAAGAATGATACGGCGAGAATGATACCCTGGCGCTCGAGAGCGCTCGAGAAGCGGTTGCGGCGGCGAGAGTTCGTGGAGCCGAACAGAGAAGCAGAGGACAAGGATGACACTGACGATAGTGAAACCGACGGCGAGGACAGCATGTTGTGAGTACTGGCCTTCCTGAAATTGTGCTTCGGAAGCATGGCCCTGAAGAGGCTGGACTTGGAGGACTTCTTGTGCATAGGATTAGTGTAGCAGGAAGGAGGAGAGGTGAGAGGAGGAAGGGTGGTGGTGGTGGTGGTGGTGGTAGTATACGTGGATTTGCCCGGCTGGGTCTCTCACATGAAGGGCACTGTCCCAGGTGCAACTCCATAATAGACCCTAAAGGAGTCCTCTTTGGAGAGGAACCTTTCTTCTTGTTTGGAGAGCATCTCGGGCTCGGTGGAGGAAGAAGAAGAGAAGAGGAAGTGGCGGATCTGATGAGGTTTTGGTTTTGAATTGTGTGAGATCATGTGCAATGCCCCAGTTTCTAGGGGAGTTCGCTAGGGTAGCTTTGGATCTTCGATTAAGCCTATAGTTTACAATAAATAAAGTGTTCCACGACTTATAATTTTTTCCCACATGAAGGATAAATATCAGTATAATCACGAAGTTAATATTCGAATTGTAGAAAAAGTTGAGAAAATAATTTCACCACTTCGGTCATTTGATTCTCATGAAATGGATTGAGAATTTTGAATTAAAACAATCAAAATGAGGAGATTGAAGAGGATGTATAATATCACTTCCTCTCTATTCAAGTTGATCAAGCTGCAATTTTGATTAAATTATATTGGAGGATTATTATTATTGTGATGATTAGGTCATGGAGATCAATATTGAAAGAAGAAATCAGTCGAGCCTGTAATTAACTAGACAGCCAAGTGAACATCTAGGCATCTGTTAAGCAGCTAGACAGTCATCTAATATCCAGTGCTATATATTAATCATCGAATTCTTAGATAGTCGCGCTCTATCAAGCAGCTACACGGCTGCTTTTGATTATACCGGACAATACTAGCTTTCGGTACAACACTATCTGTTTCGAAATTAGAATCAAAATCAGAATTAAAATTAATATTAGTAAATCACTCTTATAAATTAATATTTTTTATTAAAATTAATTTATAATAATTTAAAATTCGAAAAAAAAATTATAATAATTTAATTTAATAACAATATAAAATAAGTAATATTAATTTTATAAAAAAATAATTTTGAAAACTATTTATCATGATCCTAATTTTAAATCAAACCATATCTAATATTTTGAGAAACTTGGTTCCTATTCAAGAATGGATATAATATATGAGGAGACAGCCATGCTGCTGAGAACGAGAGAGATGGCTCTTCCTATTGAATAAAGCATTTGCACCAAGTGATCAAACGAATCAGGGCAATTGGACGATTTGTGTGGCATGAATGCTTGTGCTACACTTTCAGTTCATTGTTCTTCATTTATTATTGTCGAGAATGTTGCATATAAGATCTAAACCTTGTTTATTTTAATTGATTTTGAAATGGTTAAATATAAGATTTTTAAGTTTTAGTCCAAACACTTTAATCTTAAATTTAATTTCGAATTTTAAAAATATATTTTTAATTTTACATATTATATTCACATTATAAAGTCTCTCTAACTTAAATGGTAAGATTTGAATTCTGAGTCTACAGTGACATTGGATTTTAATCCCAACAATTACAATTTTTTTCCTTCGTACTTTAAATATTTTTGGTCTAAAAATTTTTTACTTCATAATTTTAAAAAATATATGCATATAAATTCTTTTCATTTTTTAAAACTTTTTTTTTTAATATTTTTAAATATAAAGTGAAAGTTTAGTAAAAAAATTTAAAAATTAATTTGATTAAAACTGAAATGGACGAAACAATCCGAATGTATTGATTTTGGTGTACATCAAAATCAATTATTCAATTTCTCATTTTTGAATTTTTATGTGTAACTCTCTAAAACTTGTGATTATTATTCAATTAGAGTCTATTTCATCGGAAAAATGATCGAAAATAAAATTATTTTTTTTCATTTATAATATTTATTTGGCCAATTTTAAAAGTAAATATGCTTCTTATCGCTTCTACTTTGAAAGTAAAAAAAATATTAAATTTCACTTCCAAAGTTTTTTGTTCAAACTGATTTTTGAAAATAGATGCAATAATTTGTATTATTTATTTTGAGTCCTAATTATACTTATAATCTAATATACTATAATAAATTTAATTTTTTTATTTATATAAAATTTTAATTAAATAATATTTCACGTACTAATAGTTATATTTTTGGAATATATACTTTTATTTTAATAAAATATAAAAAATAAATAATTTTTAATAATTTTTAATAGTAAATTATAAATAAAAAAGTAATTTCTGTATATTTCTGCACAATTTCAAATAATTAAATCACTTCTACTAATCCTTAATTAATGAACCAATGAGAAATTGCTGGTCCAAAAATGATTATTCTCAAAGTTGGATCAAAGTTTGAGGCGACAATTAGTTTAATCACTTGCAAATGTTGGATACAGCTACTTTGATTCATTATTGTAGGAATTAAATATTTCAGTAATTGAAAACGTTGATATATCTGAGTGGTTTAGACAAGAAATCTGTTGGGCTCGCTCGCGCAAGTTCGACCGTTGCCGTGGACGTTTTCTGTACATCTTTCGTAAAATTTTGTCGCCATTGTAATGTTTTATAGACCGCCCAATGTTTTGTTCAAATTACAAAATCATGGCTCGGTTTTGGGTTTCGGTTCAAATCGGTTAACAAAAAGGGATGATAGGAATTTACGTATTCCCCTCTGAATTCCTAATAATTACATATCTCCCCCAAATATTTAAACTATTTTAACATTATATTCTAAGAGGGTTTTTCGTAAGAAATCATGCAATGTTTGATTTAGGATCACGATCAATATCGACATTTTTCAAAATTATTTTTTTTCTTATAAAATTAATATTACTTATTTTATACTACTATTAAATTAAATTATTATATAAAAATAAAATAGTTTTTCGAACATTAAATTATAATAGGATTAATTTTGATAAAAAAAAATTAAGTCATTTATTAGTTTTGATTTTGGTCATTATTCCGAATTAAACGGTGCCTTAGGCACTTAATCTAATAACAACTAATCAAGAATAGAAGAAGTTCAAAATGTTCTTAAAGTCTTGATATATTTGAAAAGCCTTTTCTATTTTTCCAATGGAGGTAGAATGAAGAAAACAATAAACGATGATTTAAAGATATATATATGTATATATATTATATATGAGTAGTAAGAAACGAATGCAAACTTTAATTTAAAATTTTAATAAAATATGAAGGATGGGGAGGGGCACAAGAGATCAAGGATTTGGTTTTGTTCTTTGAAATTAAAAAAAGAAAAAGAAAAAAAAAGGAAGAGAGGGGCAAAATCAGAGAGACTAGCAAAGCTTAGTAAAGGAATTTTTGGTGGAGTATAGCACCCAATTCAGATCCAAAAGCATGGTCATTAGCCATATTGATAATTCTACTATTTACGTCTTATTTTCTATCATATAGCAATTATTTGCATTCTGACCAATAACTACTTTTTTAAAAAAATAATAATAATCGATTAGTTTTTTTAAAGTTTCTAAGAATACGTTTCATCGCGTTTAGTAAATATGATGATTACGATTTATAATTTTATTTTTACTTTACTTTAGTTCAATAATATAATTAGCTAGTCGCCACTAAATTGAAATGATTTTAAATTAAATGGCTAATTTAGATAGCTAATAGGCTCAAAAAACTTTGCTGGTTTATCTGTAAATACCCGAGATTTTAGGTTTGTATTTACAAAATTATGTTTTTTTTTTATTAAGGGACTATTTGGGTGGTAGAAAGTGGAAAAAATGGTTAAAAATAAAAACACTTCTATCTATTTTTAGTGTTTAATTGTTAAAAAATAACTTTTCGAAATAAGCCTATTTCTAATAAAAAATAAATACAAAGTGACATCTAAAAATAAATTTAATAATATTTTAAATAATAATAATAATAATAATAATAATAATTATTATTATTATTACAAATTATTTTTGATATTTTAAAAATATACTTTCATTCAATTAAATAAAAAAATAAATTATTTTTAACTAAACTCTAAAATTGGGTTTTCTTTATATTTTTCCGTCTATTTCCAAACAAGCAAACAGTATAGTAATAAGGGGTAATTACCGGTGACCCCCGGTAATTTGGGGTAATTACCGCTAACCCCCGTAATTTCCGTAATTACCCCCATCCCCTCAAATTCGCCCGTATTTACCCACAGCCCCTGATTGTTATTTAATCAAAATTTTACCCAAAAATTCCGATTTTACCCCGTTATTTTTACACATACACCCCTAAAAACTTATTTTTTTATATTTAATCCCCGGATTTCGGATTTTTCAAATAACACCCCGAAAGAACTTCGATTTACAAAAAAGTCCTCGAAATTCAAATTTTTGCAAATAAACCCCCGAAATTATTCCGATTTACAGAAAATTCCCCAAAATTCGGATTTTTGCAAATAACACCCCGTCGCGCGGGCGGGAGCGGAGGAGGAGGTCGGCCGGCCGGCAGCAGGCGGCGGGAGCGGAGCCGGAGGCCGGGCGGGCGGGAGCGGAGGCGGAGGCCGGGGCGCAGGCGCGCCGAAACGCGGGCGCGAACGGCCACGGCCGAGGCCGTTCCGCCACCGCGTGCCGGGGACGGAGGCCGAGGCCGGCGCGCCCGCACGCGGAGGCCGAGGCCGAGGCCGTTCCGCCTCCGCTCCCGCTGCCGGCACGCCGGCACCCGGCCTCCGCCTCCTTCTCCGGCGCGCGGGGGGCGGGATTTTTGCAAATAACACCCCGAAATATTCAAATTTACACAAAAGTCCCCGAAATTTTGATTTTTGCAAATAACACCCCGAAGTTAAATTTGTAATTTATAAATATTAAATTTGTAATTATAAATATAAAAAACACTAATGTCTTTTTTGTAAAATTTTATTTAAAATATGATTAAAAATATACACTTATTTATAAAAAAAATATTGAAAGGGTCTATTTGTAAATGTACAATATGAAACTTGTAATTTTAAATTTTAATCTTTGAAACCTTCAATGACTTATTTGTAAAATTTATTGATAAAATAAATAAAATTTGGACATATTTATAGAGAAAAATATTAATGGTGGTCTATTTTTAAATGTAAAAAATATTAAAAATTAATTTTAAAATAATTTTACAATTATTTTTAAAAAAATCTGAGGGTCTATTTTTGTAATTTATAAATATTAAATTTGTAATTATAAATATAAAAAACACTAATGTCTTTTTTGTAAAATTTTATTTAAAATATGATTAAAAATATAGACTTATTTATAAAAAAATTATTGAAGGGGTCTATTTGTAAATGTATAATATGAAACTTGTAATTTTAAATTTTAATCTTTGAAACCTTCGATGACTTATTTGTAAAATTTATTGATAAAATAAATAAAATTTGGACATATTTATAGAGAAAAATATTAAATGTAGTCTATTTTTAAATAAAAAAATATTAAAAATTAATTTTAAAATTACAAGTTTCATATTGTACATTTACAAATAGACCCCTTCAATATTTTTTTATAAATAAGTCTATATTTTTAATCATATTTTAAATAAATTTTTACAAAAAAGACATTAGTGTTTTTTATATTTATAATTACAAATTTAATATTTATAAATTACAAATTTAACTTCGGGGTGTTATTTGCAAAAATTAAAATTTCGGGGACTCTTCTGTAAATTTAAATATTTCGGGGTGTTATTTGCAAAAATCCGCCCCCCGCGTGCCGGAGAAGGAGGCGGAGGCCGGGGCGCCGGCGAGCCGGCGGCGGGAGCGGAGGCGGACGCCGAGGCCGTTCCGCCCCCGCGTGCCGGGGACGGAGGCCGAGGCCGGCGCGCCGAAACGCGGGCGCGGAAGGCCAAGGCCGAGAGCGTTCCGCCCCCGCGTGCGGGCGCGCCGGCCTCGGCCTCCGTCCCCGGCACGCGGGGGCGGAACGGCCTCGGCCTCGGCCTCCGCGTGCGGGCGTGCCGGTCTCGGCCTCCGTCCCCGGCACGCGGGGGCGGAACGGCCTCGGCCGTGGCCGTCCGCGCCCGCGTTTCGGCGCGCCGGCGCCCCGGCCTCCGGCTCCGCTCCCGCCGCCTGCCGCTGCCTCCGCTCCGCCTCCGGCCGGCCGGCCTCCTCATCTGCTCCCGCCCGCGCGACGGGGTGTTATTTGCAAAAATCCGAATTTTGGGGACTTTTCTGTAAATCAGAATAATTTCGGGGGTTTATTTGCAAAAATTCATATTTCGAGGACTTTTTTGTAAATCGGATTTCTTTCGGGGTGTTATTTAAAAAATCCGAAAATCCGGGGTTAAATATAAAAAAAATAAGTTTTTAGGGGTGTATGTGTAAAAATAACGGGGTAAAATCGAAATTTTTGGATAAAATTTTAATTAAATAACAATCAGGGCTGTGGGTAAATATGGGCGAATTTGATGTAGAATAATTACGGAAATTAGGGGGTTAACGGTAATTACCTTAAATTACAGGGGTCACCGGTAATTACCCCTAGTAATAATTAACTCAGAAAATGTATACCATCCGAAGACCAGAACAAAACATATATCTACGATTTTATCTAATTTTTAAAAAAATTTCCAATTAAACCCTGAGAATTTTGACAATTGTCCTTTACTATTTTTAAATTTTTTAAAAGCCTGTGACATATATTTTATTTTAACGTTTGACATTACTAATAATATTATATTTATGTTAAAATAATATAGCATATACTGTAATATATTATGGTAATATTTTAATTTTTTTTAAATAATACTGTATTTATTATGATTAAAACTAAATTAATATAATTAAAAAATAATCATATGATCAAAATTAATTATATATAATTGAAAAAAATATATTTTTAAATTATAATAACTAATTTTAAGTATATATTATTACTAAAATACTGCTTACAATACTTCTACAATATTTATATATTATTATATAATGTTTTTATATTTTTTAAACTACTGCTACAACTATTATGGCGTTTTGAAATTTTTTACAATACTGTTAGGCACCGTTTGGTTCGAAATCAAAATCAGAATAAGGATCAACACTAGTAAACCACTTTTATAAATTAATATCTTTTTATCAAGATTAATACTTCAATAATTTAAAATTTAAAAAATTATTTAATTTTTTTATAATAATTAAATTTAATAATAATTTAAAATAAATAATATTAATTTTTTTAAAAAAAAATAATTTTGAAATGACATTCTGATCCCAAACTAAGCGGACTATAAGTATTTTGTGGATTTTTACGCTACCAGCGCTTACCAGAGGAGTTTTTGGATGTCAAAAATCGGAGGGGTCACATGGTTAAGTGAAAACCTTTGAGGGTTGATTTGAAAATTTTCCCGTCTTTTTTCACTTTTGATCCTTCCGTTGTTGGCCTCTCGATTTCGATCCGCAGAGATATTTTTCCTCCTTCAACGTCGTTTTCCTCCAATTATTCCGCCGACACAATTTACAAATTCTCTGTTTGATCCGCAGTTCGCTCTTGGATCCGCCATCGATTTCGGTATCCTCTTCTCCTCAAAATCCGATTTATCTGATTTTTTCCATTAAATCTAGTCAATTTCTTGTTCCTGTCTGCTTGAAATCAATGAATCTGTTCTCAGGGTCAAATTTTCACTTTTTGTTTGGAGAATCGGGTTTATATTAGATGCATGCTTGGCGTTCTTGTATAAAAATAAAATTTGGTCTTGGTAGTACGATAGATTAGATTTTTGTTGCTGCTTACATGGATTTTCTTCCTCGGTTGATGGATTGGGTTTTTTTTAGGTTTTTTGAAAGGTTATTGCAAAGTGTTCTGATTCAAGGGATTCTGGTATTTCTGAGACACTCATATTTTATGGCTTAGCAAAATTTTGGTGAAACAACTGTGGAAGAATTTGAACTGGTTCTGAACTCATCTTAGTTATTGCATATTAAGTTTGACACATAGCTTTTTGGTCCACTACACGAAGAAATTTTTGTTCTTGAGCCAAGTTTTATCTTGTGTTGTAAAATTTATGTGCTGTTACACGTGATGATGTACAGAAGGTGACCTTTATTCTTCTGGAGTGTGATTGGAGTCTATAAGGCTCATATTTTTCTCAAGAGCCATCCGATAGTGAAAACTTTTATGCGACTATGTATATGTGGTATTTAAGTTTGTTGATGAATTTTGGAAACAGGTGCAATGGCTTTGAAAATCAGAGTTCTGTGTCTGTTTATCTTGGCTGTCAATTGGATCAGTGTGGATGCAGGAAATACATTGACTTCTGAAACTACAGGTAAGCCACAAAGTCTACATCATATCTCTGTTTCATCAGTATAAACCTTCTTTGCAGAGGATAGAAGAAGGTGATTAAATCTGTTTCATAGGAAAGCATAATATATGGGTGGATATTAACCATGATTGCAAATAATTTATATTAATTAGTTTCTCAGTTCATTTTTTTCGGAAAAATATGGATCGGTAGTGATCAGTATTACAGAATTTGAATAGGATCGAGAATTTCTAGGAGGGGTGGATATGAATTCACCATGTAGTGTAAGGGTCTATCATATTTCTTTAAAAGAAACTTAACGAACTATGACTTTGTAAATTAAGAAATTTATTATATCAATTCATATGTTCAGAAATCCTAATTAATAGTGGAACTGGATTCTTTATGTTGGACCAGGATCGTTGATTCCCACAATAGCCTGTTAGTTGTCATGGCAATATAGTTGAGCTAAGATACCTATTTTTGATAAAGACATATTTTAGCCGAATGAGGTGTTTGGAACTTGGAATTGTGGAGTTATACAACAATGGGCAAGCAAGCATAATGAATTCAGAGTTTCACTGGTTTTAGGAATTCCTAGTAACTCGTAGTTCCACAGGTTCCAATAGTTTTGGAAGTCAGAGAAAGAAACTAGTCGATAGTAGTTTCATGTAGCAAACAGATTTTCATTGAAGATTTTTCTAGGAGTGGACTAGACTTGGGTTTCAGAGTTCCTAACCTAGTTCAGGTTCAAGCTGGGTGAAGCCCACCCTTGACTATTTAAGCTCCAGCTAGGCTTGAGCAAGCCTCCATCTGGGACTGGCCGCTCCCAATGGTCTAGGAGTTGGTTACGTTCTAGACCTTCTAGAAATTGTTGGATTCAAGTGATTGTTTACCTGTGATGTGTTCCCAACAGAGATATTTAGTTTCAATACGTGCTCATTTAGCCAAAAGTAGCCCAAATACAATGGTCATTATTCAGATAAAATAGAGATGCTTTAAATGTTATTGCTAGCTTGATTTTACACTTTGAAGGACCTGAGAAGGTAATGCTAAGGCTTGAGATGGCTAGGTTGTGGTCTTATGTTAGGTATTATTTCCTTGGGATCATTTGAAATTGGATTTGAAAATAGAAATTTGGCTCGAGTGAGCTGCCTTAAGATGGTGCTGGTCAGGAACAAATATGCCCCATCAGTCATTTTCAGTTCTAATTGATACTGTGGGGTCTTGGTATGCGATGTATTCTATTGGTTTTTTCATGCACCCTTTCATCTTTTAAATGCTTTTCCATGTTTCCCAGTTGCTCCCACGGAGCTCAAGGGTTTTGGAAGTGAAATCATCGTTCCTGAGGCTGCTGGAAAGAGTGGCCAAGTTTGCACATTATGCGAACAGTTTGTGGCTGAGACTAAATCTTTTCTTTCTGATAATAAGACTCAGACAGAGATAGTTGGCACTCTTCACAAAGCATGTTCCATGTTGCAATCTCTTGAGGAGAAGGTACTCTCTTACTGTTTTTCTAGGGAACAGAAGCTGCTTAAAACTATCATTGCTGTTGACAAAGGTTTCTATGTGCATATAAATATAGTTGGTGTATGGTTATTTTATGATCTCAAAACTTTTATTGGCAGTGTATTGTATTGGTGGACTACTACACATCCATGCTCTTCCTTGAGATTTCTACTGTACACCCTGAGGAGTTCTGCCATGCAATGTATCTCTGTGAGAAGAAATATGTTGCTCTGAATTGGCGTAATGATACCTGCAACTTTTGCCAACAAGTTGTTGTTGAAATAGTAACCAAACTAAAAGATCCAGACACACAGGTATTGAGTGGTATTTTGTCAAATCTGGCGTCTCTTGTTGATCTCTACTTTATCTTTTGCCTTTATTCCTGCATGGGCCAATTAAAAAATATGAGAATTATGGTTGCTATAGACTAAATTCAACTTCTGTGATTGTATGCTTTCATTTTTACAATTCTTGGTTGTTTTCTTTCTGGATTTGTTGCAAATATGAGAATTATGGTTGCTATAGAAAGATTACTTTAATTTGATTGATGGCCTTAGACTTTTGTCTCCATAGTGCAAACTTTCCATGAAGAAATTGTTAGTTGTTTTGAGAATTTGGTTTGCTGATCACTGAATGGCACCATTAAATGCTTCTGTGATCTGCTTGCTTTCTTCTGCTTACACTGACCATTGCTAAATCCAAACCACTTCTCATGTAGAAGTATTAGTTGGCTTGAGAATGTGTTGTGCTGATCATTCTATGGCACTATTTGCATGCATATTTGATTTAATTGCTCCCTTCTCATACTGATGGTTGCTGAAATATGTTCTCTCTTTCCCAAACTTGATTTAGCTTGAGATAATTGAGATGCTTCTCAAGGAATGCAACAATATGGGAGATTATGCAAAAGAGGTATGCATTTTTATGTATTTAATTAGTTGCTATTTGAGTACACAATGTTCACTTGCCAAAGAGGTTGTAAATCTGTCAATCAAGTGACTTAATTTCTTTTGATTTAATGCCGTCCGAAGTTCCCAAATTTTCTGCCCGGCCCTTGGCCTTTGTCTATAACCTGTCTTTCAAGGATTGTTCGTGATCCTGTTTCAGTGTACAATATTATACTCGAAACTAGCTCTTTCAATGTCTAAGTTCAACTAATCTGGCTTTTCTTTCATCTCTTTGGATGCTAATTTCTGATTTTGATATCAAGAACTCGTTCTTACTTTGCCTGTTTATTTTCTTCTTGAGATTGGGCTCAATGGTTTGATTTTTTCCTTCTCCTTTTCCCTTCCCTTCGTCTGTGAAACTTGACTAACCTCTCTGTCCAATCAATCCTTTGGTCAGTGCAAGGGGCTGGTCTTCCACTATGGACCTTTGATCCTGGTCAACACCGAGAAATTCCTCGAGAAGATGGACTTCTGTTCAGCAATCCGGGCATGCAGTTCCAGCAAAGCAGAAGCTGTTGGAGCAGCACAAATTGCCGAGACATTATTGGCTGATGCTTGAAGCAAATGAATATTGCTGCAAGACAACCTATCTGCTCCTGGTTCTTATTGCCACATGGACTTGCCATGTAATGTCATTGCTACAATACTGCTTTCACGCTTTGTGAACCTGATTTGTACAGCTTGTGCATTGAAGAACGAGAGTAATTTAGTTATCTTCTTGTGACTTCAGTTTTTGTTGTCTTTTTTTTCTAGTAATTATATGTTATTAATTGTTGCTAGATAAACCATATCGAAGTGCGAATAAGTTACGTTTTATTCCTAATCTATTTTTGAAAGTGATTAAAGATTATTTATTTTCGACATTTAATTCGATCGAAAATAAGTGTGTTTGAAAATGTGATTATTAATATATAAAATATTATTTATTTAAATTCTTTTTATAAATAAGCAAATAAAAATTAATATTATTATAATATGTGAGGTTATATGTGTAAATATGATTTAAATAAATAATAGAAATTAATAGACTTACTTTAATTTACTTTTACTTTTTTCCTTTTAACTCAATGGTGGACGAAAGTGAGTTATTTCTTACAACAAAAAATAATTTTTACATTGAGCCTTCTATAAATTACATGATTATATAAAGCACCATAACCCCATCCTTAGGGTTAAGATTGCCTATTCTCTAACAGATATTTTTTGTTTACGAGAAAAAAAAAAAATTTGGCTTTACCAAAATATAAAGATATTTTTGGGGTCATATTATAAGGTTATCAATTTTAATTTTAATTTTTTTATACATATACTTTTATTTTTTTGAAAATAAATATAACCACCATGTCAATATTTGATATATGATTTTAGATTTTTACACTTCAAATATTGAATTAATGTTTATATCAATCTCTCGTAGGTAAAAAATTATCGATTTCTAATTTTAGTTGCTCAAAATAAATAAATAAATAACATGATGAAAGAGATTTCGAAATTAACTGGAATGGAAATTAAAATTGAAATTTGTTGAAAGACGCTAGCGTATAATTTCTGGTGTGGAATGTTTTATACACCAAGTTGTAGCGTATATGAATAATTATTTCCAAGGGCCTTGTGGTCCAAGTTGGAATAAAAATCTGATTGGAAGAATAGTATTTCTTGTATTCATCTGCCAGCGTGACTCTCATTGGGAATAGACCAACAAGAGTTTTCTGCATTCATCCCATCGGATAGCGACAAATCTGGTCCATTGGATTTGGACCATCCAGGTCCAACGATCCAGACCAAACTAATAGATGGTTGGTCACACCTGAGCCTTTTGTGCTGTCGCTATGTGCATCGTTGATTTTTTCTAGTCCCTTGGCGGCTATGTTCTCTATTCTAAAAAATAAATTAAAATAAAATAAACTTTCATTTTTAGATTATTTGCCTTATCTCGAGACAGGATTTTCTTCTTCTTTTTTTTTCACATTCACAGCAGTAAAATAATAAATCTGTGCTATTTTTGAAATTTTTTTATTTTTTTTTGCTATTGACAATAAGAGTCGTAAGGGTATATTTATTTTGTAAAATTTCAAAATTCAAAACAAATTTATATTTTAAAATTTTAAAAGTTTTGGACTCGTAAATTTTAATAGTATGTTTATTTTGTAAGATATATAAATTCAAAATTTCAAATTTTTGTATCTATTTTGTTAAATTTATAAATTTTAAAATAATAAATTTTGTATTTTATTTGATTATAAAGTTCAGTACGTAATCTCACATATTGAATTTTAAAGTTTAGAATTTTGAAGTTCAACTAATTTTGAAGAATTAGTAAATTCTATAATTACTGAAATTTAAGGCTCCGTTTATTTTTGGACCAAGGTCAGGATCATCCCGAACTCACCGGTCTACCATCCAAATACCAAAAATTTAACCAGACTAACATTATATAATTAAATTAAAGTTTAATTGAAAAATGACTACAATGCCCTCGATGCATTCTTACCATCCAATCTCACTCAAGCCATGAAACCCTATTCCTTTTTTTCATCCTCCGTTGCTCGTCGAAGACGAAGGGCTCGCTGCGTATCTCGTCGGAGACGAAGGGCTCGCTACGTACCTCGTCGGAGACGAAGGGCTTGCGGCGTAGTTCATCGGAGACGACAGAATCGACGACGAAGACTAGGAGCAATTTAAAACAGAAGCTGAGGGTGAGATGGTTCGGAAAAAATTTGAACCATTTGCTAGTCAGATCAGTAATCAAATACTAAAATTTTGATCAAATTATTTTTTTTATACTTTAATCCTCTTTTTAATCTTGATATTGACCTTGATCCAAAACTAAACCAGCCCTAAAAATTTTGTAATTTCAAAGTTCTATATAATAAACGCTAAATTTTATAATTCCAAAAATTTAAAAGTTTAAAAACTTCAAAATTCCACAAAATAAAATAAGTTATAAGAGAAAGGTCCACTAATGATTGAGTTACGTTTGGAAGAAAATATTTACGCATTAAATATTTTAAGAAAATGGAATAAAATGTAATTGTTGCATTTTTTTTTATCTAATGTTAATTAAAAAAATGTGGGGATTATATTCATCCACGTTGCTGACGTAATGGAATAAAATGTAGTTGCTGCATTTTTTGTCTAATATTAATAAAAAAATACGAGGATTATATTTTTCAAGTTTAAAAAAAAAAAATCTAATTTTACGCTTATTTAATTTGTTCGTATGTCTTATAGAATTGTTTAACCGAGCTCATTCAAAATTAATTTAAACTGAATTCAATAATACTGGAACCGTCGTTGTCACAGATTGGAACCGTTATTGGTTTGTATTCCACAACCGTTAGGTCGCCACAAATCTAAATTGTTGGATCACCGTGGTCGAGTCAGAAAGATTATCCAGAATTCATGTGACTGTGTCCCTTTCTAGGGCTTTAAGTTCCACCAGTGCATCTCAACGGTGCCAACATCGTTGACAGTGATTCCTACAATCTTTTTCTTTTTTTCTTTGGATTTCTAATCCATTAAATTGGATTACAACAATTTTCCATCAAAGAAAAACAAAAAAAAGCATATTTTCGCCTGATAAATGCAAAAAAATTTTCAAAAAATTTTCATTATCAACATTTGCCGTATTTTTGAAACATTTTAGCATGTAATAATTTTGCATGATTGTTTTATATACCAAGCGTTGAATTGGGTGATGAGTTAACTCGTCCCACCCGGATCGTTCGGTTCAGAAGACCCGTCGGGCCCTAAACCGAGCAACCTCTCTCTCCAGAACCGCCCGGTCCACCGGCCAACCGGCTGCTCCCAGTCATCCACGCCACCGACCTCCACCTCCACCACCACCAAACCGGTCACCAGCCGGCACGCCTCGATCCAAGCCACCAAATTTCCATCCTGCCCCTCCACGGCGGCCCCGCCCCTCCCCGCCGGTCCCCTCGCTCGCCGCCTAACCACCAGCCCTTCTTCTCTCCCCACGATCTCTACCCGGTCGATCACTGTCGCCGGCTCCGATCTTTCGATCACGAATCTCTCCTTCTCCGATCTCGAGGCGGAGGCGGCGGTGATCAAGCCGGAAAGGTCTAGCCCCGGCGAGAGGGCCACGATGTCGAAGGCATTGAGATCTCGGCCATCGTCGTCGTCGCGCTCGATTTTGGCGATTCGATCCTCGATCTCCTGGCGGAATCGCATCATGGCGGCGAGATGGTGCTCGTCGAGGTCGCGGCGGAACCAGGGGTCGGAGAGGACGCCGTCGAGGGTGAGGCGTGTGTGGGGGTTGGTGTCGAGGAGGCGGCCGATGAGGCGGCGGAGGTCAGGGGAGGCCCAGCGGGGGAATCGGAACTCGCCGCGGCGAATCTTGCGGTAGAGATTCATCAGGTTGGGGTCGTTGAAGGGGAGGTAGCCGGCGACGAGAACAAAGAGGACGACTCCACAGGACCAGAGATCGACGGCGGCGGCGGAGTAGGGCTTCCGGGAGAGCACCTCCGGGGCGACGTAGGCCGGGGTGCCGCAGACGGTGGAGAAGACGGAGGGAGCCGACGGAGCGGAAAGGAACGCGGCGAGGCCGAAGTCGGAAATCTTGAGGGAAGGGTAGGAGGGGCTGTCGTCTGCAAGGAGGATGTTTTCGGGCTTGAGGTCGCGATGGAAGACGCCGCGGGAGTGGCAGAAGGAGAGGGCGGAGATGAGTTGGTGGAAGAGGCGGCGGGCGAGAGGCTCTGGGAGTCGGCGGAGGCGGGCGACGAGGGAGAAGAGCTCGCCGCCGCGGGCGAGGTCCATGACGAAGAAGATCTTGGAGCGGGAGGCGAGGACCTCGTGGAGGCGGACGACGTGGGGATGACGGAGGCGGCGGAGGACGAGGATCTCGCGGCGCAGAGCTGGGAAGAGGCCGGAGCGGAGGGCGCGCGCCTTGGAGAAGACCTTGATGGCGACGCTCTGGCCAGTGAGGAGGTTGTGGGCGAGGTAGACCTTGGCGAAGGCGCCGCAGCCGAGGAGCCGCCCTAGCTCGTAGCGGCCAAAGAGGACCGTAGTGTCGCGGGGTTCGGTGCCGCCGCCGCCGCAGCCGCAGCCGCCGCCGGCGGCGAGGGCCGGCGGAATCGTCGCCGGCGGAGGCGCGGCGGAGAGGGAGGAGGCGATGGCGGCCGGCGGCGGTTGTTTTGGTTTGAAGGGAAGGTGTTCGCAGAAATGCGCCACGTTTTTGCGACGAAATGGGGGAATTTGGGGTGGCAGCGTTGGAATGAATAAATAACCGGTGTTACAGATTTGGGCCACAGGTTTGGCGGTGTGTGATATAGGCAAGCGTAAATTATAAAATATAGAGAAAATTGCTTTTCATTCCCCTCGAAAATATGTTTTGCGGATCAACCCAATAAAATTTTGTTTTCTCTTTTCATCCCCTCGTACGGACCGCTTGTTCGATCGAACACGCACGGTGGGGTGTTCCAAGGTTCGCCCGCGGGGAACGAACTGAAAAGGAAAACGAGAAAGAATTACAAAAATATATTGGGCTGAAACCGAATTAAAAAAATTTGAGGGAATTAATTACCTAAAATATTGATTTGTCGATCCAACTAAAGTTTTTAGCGAAAATTTTCCGATGTGTGTGTTGCTGAATGAGATTTACTTAATACTATTAATTATTATCTTATTATAATTATTAATGAATATTTTTGCATGTTATGATATTTATTTTTTATAAATTATTGAACTATTTTTATTGTATATATTATGAATGAACGAGATTATTATATTTCACAAACCCCTGCCACAAGATCACTTGCAATTGATTGTTTTTGCTCATTTGATTACAATCACATCGTCTATATTTTAAATTAGTAATTTTACATTTTAATATTCAAAATTCAAATTAATGATGATTATAATGATGATGATGATTAATTATATTATATTATAATTAATAATTATATATTTTTAAAATATATTTTAGTGATAAGTTAAATTTATTTATATTACTTTTTTAATTTTTAAACTTCTTCATATATTTTATCTTTACATTCTATTTTTTTTATAATAATATATAAAAAATTAACTACGCAAGTAATTAACTATTAAAATTAATTAAAATTAATTAACATAGTATTTAATATTTTATAAAATTAGTTATATATTATTTTATAATTTTATAATTTGTTCTACTTTTTTTTTAAAAATTATTATAATTTTCAATTTGAAATTTAAAAAGTCAAAATATAATTAAATTTTAATCCGTATATAATTAATTAATAAAAAAATATTTTAATCAAAATCGAAATAAAAATAATTTCGATGAACATATCCATTCCTTTGAATATGGAAATCGTTACTTAAAACTTGGATGGCGGATGCGGTTAAGACACCAAATCTGACACGTAAAATCTCGTGATCCACGTGCGACAAGTTTCGCACCGACCATTTGTCCCTCTGAAAGTGACTGCTCGTCGAAATCCGAACAAAAGTAGATATGGGTATCCGTACTTGTCGGTCCCGCGCGAGAAATTACTGCCAATCGTCTTATCAGACGCAGCTCCGGATTAAGACCTTGGGTTTGGTTTCGTATTCGGTTTAGGACTAGAGTCCATTTTGGTTCGCTGCAGCAGAACCCGTTTATCACTTTGATTGTTGTGTCAACAAGCCAAAAATATTTTTTGTACTAAGCCAATTGACAGCATTTCGAGTGGTTTATGTAAACTAGTTAAGGTGTCTCGAAGACAAAGCTGATTCCACATAGTCTGATTTGCAGTTCAAGTCAAGCCACCAAGCTGAAATCAACTTTGGTCCGGAGCCGAGGCCGCGGTTCTTCGAAAATAATTTTATTATATAGAATTAATTATACATTACCTGATTCGAACAGCTCAGGTGAAGGTCCCTCGAATTAAAGTGATTTTCAGAAAATAATCTTAAATGGATTCAAAATTTGGAGAGTCATTTTAGAAAAGACCAAGTTTATGATGTAATTATTTAAAAATTAGAGAAATTTATGACATAAATTCCAACTTAAATTCCGACCGAGATAAAATAGTGAAATAGGCTAAGACCAATATAAAATTAAGAGAAAAAATAAAAGCAAGATAAAACTAATAGAAAAGACCAGGTCAAAGCCTAATAGCAAGATTAAGTTGATGGAATATACATATATCTACTACTTATATTATTTGATGGGAGATTAATACATTATATTTAGTATCATAATAATCTCCTCATTGATATATGACTTTACTATATCAACTCAATGCTTTTAATTAATACATCTTCACTTAATCAATTTCAATCAGTGTTATCGATGAATAATTTAATATTAATTAATAATTTTTTCTTTGAACAGCAACATTTTGAATGCATTACTAATTACACAATTCTTATTTGACTAAAATTTTCAAATTCAACACTAACACTTAATTAAATATCTGCAAAATGATTTTGAGAGTGAAAAATATGTAATTCAATTTAATGACATCATCATCATGATAATTTTAATTTTAAAGGACTTATATAATTTCAAAACTAAAGTTTTGATATTATTTGTTAGGAGTTTAAGAGGGTTAAATTATATTAATAATAGTGGATCAAATTTCAAGCTATATATGGAAATTCCTAAAATTTTTTATTATTTCATATGAGTTCTTAAAATATTCACAATTACATAAAAATCTCCAAACTTATTTATTTATTTTTACATACAAAACCTTGATGTCAACACACGACCAAAATGTGGATTGTATTTGGATGCGGAGTTAAACTTGATATTAAAAATTTAAAACATTTTAAATGAACTCGTTATTAGTTATAAGTTCGTCCCGTGAAAAGCACACGGCAGAGTTTGTATATCAACGAAAAAAGGGGCTAGTTTTACAAATAAATTTTTAAAGCACAATTCCACAAATTTTTTTATTTTAAATTGTCAAATTATAGATTTTTAATGTGAATTTTTTTTTAATTACGTATAAATGATGGATCATACCCTATATTTTAAAAATAAATTAAATTATCACCGTTGATTTAAATCCTTACCGATCATTCATCACGAGAAATTTTATTTTATTAATTCCAACTATACCAGAATTTTGGGTATAAAATATGAAGTATGGGTAACGATGTATTTTCCAATTTTCCGAAATTTATACATCAGAAGATAAATGATTTTCGGACCATGTACAATTAAGAAACGATAAAGGACTCAGATGTAATTATCCACGTACTTTCCCATTTAAGTCCCCTACCTTAATATGATTATCATTTTCCTACTAACTGCAACCCAATCTTGGAGAGTCTATAAATAATTATTGAGATTTAAGGGGATTAATCTCCAATATTACGCGCGACTATTTTGTCTCTTTCCATTTTTATCGTCGTCCTCCTCCTTCCCCATCCCCGATGAGGACCTCATTCCCAATCCCTTTCAAGGGTTAGGTTTTCCCCGATTCCTCTGCCCCACCCCCCCTATCCGACCTCCTCCTCCTCCTTATCCTCCTCCTTCCCAATTCCCACGAAACGCCCTTCCTTCCGCACCAGGGTTTCCGTCATTGCCTGATTTCCTCCCGATTCTAGGGTTAAAGCTTGGATTTTTGTCGCCGGAGGTGAGAGAGAGGACGACTACGGTTTTCAGTAAAATGTGTATACTCTGCGCCGTGCAGCGGTGGTCGCGGGGGATGGCGACGATGTTGCCGTGGTTGGTCATCCCCTTAATCTTGCTCTGGGCGGCTTCGCAAATCCTGCCGCCACATCTCCGGTTTGAGATCACGTCGCCGCGCCTCGCCTGCGTGTCGGTTCTCCTTGTGACGCTGTTCTGGTACGAGGTCCTCATGCCCCGGCTCTCGGCATGGCGGGCGCGCCGCACGGCGCGGATCCGCGAGCGTCGCCACGCGCAGGCGCTTGAGATGCAGAAGCTGCGGAAGACTGCGACTCGCCGCTGCCGGAACTGCCTCACGCCTTACCGGGACCAGAATCCCGGCGGTGGCCGCTACATGTGCTCGTACTGCGGCCATATCTCGAAAAGACCGGTCCTTGACCTCCCCAGAGGGTCGCCTCGGAGTTCTGCGTTGAATGGTTGGATCTGCAGGTCGGAATGGCCCGGGGAGGGGTGTTGGGTAGGCAATGGTGGAAGCGGCGGCGGCATCGGCGACAGCCGGTGCATGACGGAGAAGTCGTATTCAGGGGGGGTGGAATTCACCTGCAAGCTGCTCTCTTGTTTTTTCGCGAGAATGCGGTGGCTTCTGGGTAAGGTTTTCCGGGTTGGTTCTTCGAGTGAGGACCCATCTGATGGGGATAGCAAAGGTTTGTCAAGGAAACGAGAGAATGGTGGTAACTATCAGGAGAGTAGGGGAGATAGAGCTAGACGAAAAGCTGAAGAGAAGAGGCAAGCAAGGCTGGAAAAGGAAATGCTCGAGGAAGAGGAGAGAAAGCAGAGGGAAGAGGTTGCTAGGTTGGTGGAAGAAAGAAGGAAACTGCGGGATGAGATTTTGGAAGCCGAGCGAATCCATTCAAGGGACTTTGGTCATGATGCGGATAGAGATAGAAGGAAAGAAGCTGAGAGGAGGCAAGAGCGGAAGAAGGAGAAGGACAAGGGCTCAAGCAAAAGCAATTCAGATGTCGAAGAGTTTGAGAAGCAGGCGAGCAGAGAAAATGAGAAGAAGCGTGAGTTCGAAAAGAAGAGCGATGGTGAGCGAAGGGAATCACAGAAATTTGGGGCCGATAAGTATTCGTTGCAAGCATTGGAGCCAGGAAATCTGACTAAGGTGCCGGCAAATAAACCAAAGTACTTGGATCGCGTGAAGGGATCCTTTCTTTCTTCTTCTAAAGGGTTCAATGGAGCTTCCTTTTTTGGCAGAAATGGTCAGAGTTCATCTGGCTCAATTACCAATGCCAAGCCCATTCTTGGAACCATTGATCACACTCAGAGCAGAAAAGATGCTCAATTTTCCGGTCATGTTAGTGGGAAAATTGCTTCAGCTACAGAGGATAAAACCTCTAAATCTATTCCTGACAGATATGTGAGTTGTTATCATAATGTTTGTCCTCTATCTTGTAATAGCATTTCGTTTTTCCAAGTATATATAGATGATAATAAAGTTTTAGCATCCAATGTTTTCATTGGCCTTATTCTTCCTCTCAGGTGAGTTTGGAGGTGGGGCCTTCAACAGCAGCACCAAAAAAATCATGGCATCAGCTATTTTCTCACTCTCCAGCTATTTCTCCGTGTAATGATATGAATATGGCCAGCTTTTATGACCAAAACAGCCAACTGGAAGCTCAGGGTGCATGTAGGACTAATCAAATTGTGTTGCCTACTTATTCTTTAGATAACCATATTAGTTTTGTGCAACCATCGCCTTTCAGTCTAAAAAATGGTTCGCTTGGTGGGATTTCCATTCATTCAATGCCTGATGAGTCTATGTTAAACGAGCCAGGACGAGGCTCAACACTGGAGGAGGCTGTAGTCTTTGAAGACCCCTGTTATGCCCCTGGTCCTTTCCCTTTACCTGGCCCTGTTTCTGATTCACTTGACAATTTTCCACTAGACCTAGGGGCTGGGTTTGTTGCATGCAGTAACACGGAAGAACCACACAACGTAAAGAAGATACCTGCCTCTGTAGATGTGAGGAAACCTTCTCCAATTGAATCCCCAATTTCCAGATCACGAGCCTTTGGAGAAAAGCCTGCTGCAATCGGCCAACTTCCAACTACATCTAAGGCGCAAGATGAGGGAAGTAACTCACATGAGCAGGGCACATGGCAAATATGGGGCACACCATCAGCTCAGGATGCGCTTGGTGTGCTAGCAGGGATTTCGAGCTGGTTTTTACCTCAAGGGCAGCAGAAATCAGACCTAGAAGAAGCGGTGCAACCTCCCCTCCTTAATCCTATGATCTCCCAAGCTGCAGCAGAGAATTATTCCCTTGCTGGCACTTTTCTGCTGAATGCCAATCTTGGTATGGATCAGAAAGGAGGATCTCTTAAACCTCTTTGTCATGATCTGACTGAAAATGATAAATGGATGCAAAAAGATCTTTTCCAGCCATTTCCTATGGATGGTGATTCTCAGTCCCCTCCTCTTAATCTCATGGATAGTACTGCCAGGAGTGATATGATATATGGTTGTCCAAACGGTTCAGAAACTCGAAAGCCTTTTGAGCTCGTTCCAGTTAATTGTTGTTCCAAGTAAGTAATCCTCAATTTTCTTATGTTCTCTAATTATGTCTTCTTGATGGGTGCCTGCATTTTATCACGTTTTAGCTTTCTTTATGATTTACCTTTCAAAAATCAATGGGGTTATCAGTGTGTTTCTATTATTTATGCCAATTGTTATTACTGTTGGAGTTACTGCTCAAGTGATTCAGGTTCTTCCTGTTTTGGTTGTATTCTAGTTGTTTCATTGTCTTTCTACATTTTGCATTACTCATGGGTTATGATTTAGATGTATACTGTAATGGATAACTAAGTTGCCGAACTTTGATTTGCTCAAAATCAGCTATAGAGATCTAATAAGAGAAATCAATATGTGTATGCTCATATTTGGAATCTATTGCATGCTTCATGTAGAGAGCTTTATCCATGAACTCAAATTCTGCCTAGTGAAAAATAAAACTGAAATATCATCTTTTGAACAAACAAAATGTGGGTGCGACTAGCGATACATGTAATGTGGATATATATAAAAAACCAATATGCATCACCACCATTTAACACGTGCAAAGAATTAAAAATCTATGAATTGCTGAAGAAAAAAAGAGAAATGCATTGTTGAAGGTTGTCTTGGCATATTGATGCCAGTTGTCACATTTTGTATTAATCATTTCTGGAATACTTGATGTTTGTGGATGTATCAGTTGAAGGAAATGTATAGAAGAGGGCTGGATAAATGTTTCTATACTTGAGCTTGACTGAAATAAGGTTTTTTTTTACTTTTTAGTTGTTGTCCTCCGTGGTAGAAAGTGGTTTACCTATTTGTCTTGTTTTCTGTTAAATTTTGACTGTAAGAGGCTAGTTCTTAGTCCATGGACACATTTCCTACAGGCTTCCTCTACCCTAGTTTTCTTGTGGATCAGAAAGTGTTCATGTTATTGACTGAGATAGGTTTCTGCTGTCCCCTGCCGTCAATGTAAAACAAATTGATCATCATCTATGATTTACATTTCAGTACCTCACTTCGTCTCTATTTGTTTGATGAATCATGTGGTTCAATTGTGGATAGTAAATTTTGGTACAGATTAAGTGGCAAACAGAAAGTTGTGAGCAAATATGCTGGACACAATTGCCTTCTGTTAATATCAACAGTTATCAATGAGTGGAGGAAAAATATGATAATTAGATAGTGAGTTCACTTCTCTCGTTTTACTCTTAACTTTGGTATTATGTGTACGGCTATAAACTGTAGAGATGCCTTGTAGCTCCATTGGAGGCTCTTGCAGCTTTCAGGAAGAACTATTGCCATTACACATCCTTTATGGTGTTCTTTTGTGTATTCAGTCCTGTATCATTAGATGTGGAGAGGCAAAGATCACAGGAGACCCCCAAAGTGCTTTCAGTGTTGGTTGGTTGGCCAGTCAATTCCAGATATCTGGTATAATCAATATAATAGGTTGAGATTTAACTAGCCTTCATTGGATGTTTAACCATGAAGAAAGCATGTGTTTAGTTGGGGATTAGAATAGTAATTTGGGTGTGCATTGGAGCTGTTGAAATAAGTGTATATAAAGAATATCAATTTTTTGTGATTTGCTATAGCCTTTCTTTGACTTGGTGGTCCAAGAGGCTTGCTGCTGGCTTGAATTTTTGGATCAGTTAATTCTGTCTGTTTTAATTCCTTCTCCAATCCTGTGTAGCATATAGTATTAGTCCTACCTTGAAACAAACTAAAACATGTATACTGGACTCGCATATTGATTGCAAGAAAGCAGTGTTGACCTCGATTTTTTTTTTTTTTGATATTTTGTACATTGAGAGTACTGTTGGTGAGATCTCTGGTATTAGCTGAGGACATGGAAATTGGAGGGGAGGCTAGGAATGGAGACTTGTATTAGTTTTAATTATGAATATCACAGGTCATAGTGAGACTTGTGTTTCATCTTATTACAATTTCTTGCAGCTCAAGACAGTTCAGTTCACTAAAGTTCATCATGTAAAGAACGTCACAGTTCCATGCTGAAATTCTGATTTTTGTGAGGAGAGGTTTCATCGTAGGGCACACAGTGGTTGACTACAAGTATATAGAAGTAGTGTTTGAATCTGTGCTGCCTGCTTTTTCCTTATTTTTCCCTCTGAAATGTCTGATAGCATTAATGGCATAGCTGGTTTATTTGTTCAGAGGTGTCCTGCAAGATGAGGTTATGTAATAATGCCCTTGATAGCATCTATAGCACTTCCAAGTTTTCTAGTAGCATCTACAGCAACTACTTTATAAATGTGTGAAAAGTTTTATTCAGAACTCAGAGCCCTTTTTACTGTTGTGTAGTTTATAGAAGAATAACTGATGAATCAAAATTCAAAATATTTTGTGGGTATTCTTCTGTCTTTTATCAAAATATTAATCTTTTATCTCACATTATACATCAACCTATGCTAGATATTCCTTTCAGTATTTTACTCTTAGTCCTGAACATGCTTTTATTTGGTTTGGCAGGAGCAATTGGGCTCTGCAAGGTGTTGGTCTCCAGGATTCCGGGAGCTTAACCCCTGCAGTGAATTCCATAAGCCTGTTTTCTTCTGGTCCAGATGTACAGTCAGTTTGGGCATCCACTCAAAGGGAAATGATATAGCCACCATTACCATTTATCACCAAAAAAAAAAAAAAATCAATCAAAGATTGAATTTGACAAGAAGTTTCCGTGATTTTGAATGAGACCTCATCTAGCTCATTTAAATTTTGTTGCGAACCATTCTTTTTTACAGTTAGATTGCTTTTAACTTACACTTCTCCTGAACAGGATTTTTACGGTTTATACTGTGGTTTACTCAGATGCTGATTTTTTCGGCACCGTTTTTGGTTTGAAATTAAGATCAGGATCAGTATTTTTTAAAATTATTTTTTTTACACAATTAATATTATTTATTTTATATTATTATTAAATTAAATTATTTAAAAAATTAAATGATTTTTTAAATTTTAAATTATTGTATGATTAATTTTAATAAAAATATATTAGTTTATAAAAATGATTCATTGATTTCGATTTCGATTTTGAACCAAATTGTGTCTTCATTTCTTTCTGACAATAATGCATGTCCTAGTTCAGGTTGGAATCAAACTCGTTATCCAGTAGGCTTTGTGGGGCTGGATCTGGCTCTCACTTTGGTTCAGTACTTTTTCTCAATTTGATGATCATAACATCAATTTTGTGCAAGGGGGAGAAGTGAAAGTGGTCTTCTTTTTTATTTCTTGAATTATTACTATAAGCAATAAATAGAGGATTTTGTGCCATTTGCATTGTCAATATGAAAACATGGTAAAATGGTGGCCAGCTCAGGGTGCCCTCTTTTGTCTTCTTCATTTGGTCAAGCCCTCCAACCCTGTTCATGTTCCTCCTCGTTTCTACATCCTTCAATTGTGCAGCGGACCGAGTCTAGAGCCGAAACCGAAATCGACTATTTAAATTATATTTAATTGATGTACCAAATTATGGCAAGTTGGCAAACTGCGGGCACGTCTATCTGTACTGAAGTCAAACCGCGGATTCGGTAGCCCAACTCCGACTCCACCAAAACAACCAACCCCTTCTTTACTCTTTTCCTCTCTTCTCTTTGTTCTCTTCCCGTCGAGAACGATGTGTCCCTTGCGGCTGGTCCTCATCTTCCTCTCGGCAACCCTCGCTGGATTCTTCGTGCTGCGCGGCCTCAACTCGCAGCAGCCCGACCTCACCGCCGCTGACAACGACGAGGTCTCCGCCTCCGGAGTCTCTCAGTCCGACCCGCTTCCCCTCTCCAAAAAGGTAAAACACAAAACAGAAGCATTCTTTGCATCAATGCTTACAATTTCTTCTTGGTTTTTGGCTTCTAATGCTGGATTTGAGCAGGTTGGTTCTGCGATCTGCTGTGGGTTCTGGACTTGCGTGGACATGGCCAGCGGCCGGTACCTTTGGAGAAACTTGGTGTCTTCTTCTTCTGGTTCTGCTAAGAATCATTGATTGATCTGAATTGCTTTCTTCTTCTGAATCTGATATTTGCTTCTTTTTTCCTGTTCAATGTATGTGGTGTATAATTTGATGATATTTGGAGTTCTTCTCTCGTCTTCTTCGTCTACTTCTTTTGGTGAACTCCTCTCTTTTTGAAACAAGCAAGAAATATAAATTATGCCTGCCTAATTCCATCATAAGCTGTTGATCCTTTCGGCATGCTGATCAAGAGATTTTGGTATTTGTTTTTGCTTTTCCGAATGAGATGATCTACGGGTTCGGATTCAGTTGCATGACATCTAATCACAGTCATCTGACATGCATAATAGAAATCGAACATGTAAAACAAGAATCAGACTCATGATTTAAATGAGATAAATTCACGGGTAAGCAAGCTATGTAAACTCAAAGATTTATTGGCTTATTGTCTCTGGGTTTATTCTATTTAAATTGGTTAAAACACTTGTGGCCAACACCAGTTTTTAAGGGCTTAATTGTGCTTAATGAGTGAGATTTATATCAGTTAATGGTAAGACATTTCAAGAGAACCTGGTGCGCATAATAGTGGTGGTTCTATTGTCCACATCTGATGCGGTACTGCCAATTGGTGAACAGAGTCATCACGCACTTCTTTGCCTCAAATGAAGTTTTCATGGGGTCTTATCTCTTTGAAAACTAGCACATCACGTTAGTCGCTTAATATTTGAGGAAGTCCACTAAGCTTAGTTGTCCAACTGTTGTTGGCATAATAAAAAAGACATTCCTCTATGTTGTTTGCATAATAAAAAAAATTTATTTTTTAAAGAAATTTGGAATTTAGATCTCCTTAAAATCAAAATCAACCGTTTTTTTTGTGCTTGGTTTGATTTAAGTAGGATGACAGAAATCAAAATCTTGTTTCCAAATACATATTCTCAAAATTCTATAATTCTGAAAAATATGGCAAATTTGTTGAATGTCAAAATATAGCATTCGAGTTCTCAGATGTGTTCTAAAATATATGAAAAATATCTGAATACTACGAATCAAAATTCAGGTATTTTTTAACACATACATCTTCTTACAGAAACTCAAACAGTAAATTGGAAGCCATAAAAATGGAAAAACAAAACATCAAGAGACTACTTGAACAGAAGTAATGTTCATCAAGATTGTTGCTGCCGTTGCTGTTGCTGCTGCTGTTCACCCTGCCACGCCCAAACAATGTCCTTCAGTGCAGGCCTCATACCCTCTTTCCACAGCTTCTGATACTCAAGTGTATCACCGTTTGACTTTTTCATCTCAACCAGATGAAACTTGGGAGTGATCTCGAATATCTCAGTGTCAATTGCTAGAGCACCCTTTCGACCTTCTTGTGCTCTCTCCATTTTCAGCAGCCCACCATCCGTCTTCTTTACGTTTAGCATCAGGTGCTTTGCAACCTCCACCATCTTCGCAATAATGGTTGATGCAGGCTGCAAAGAAGTGAATCGTGCTTCTTTCTTCCGGTCAGGCTCTTCAAACAAAAGTGAGAGATCTAAGCCTGCAGAAAGAGAAATGATATCGAAGGCATTCAAGTTTGCGGGTTTAATCTCTTCTTGCTTTCCCTCAACACAGGTGCTCACAGAGGAAGTAGAGGCTACATTAACATCTACAGGAGCTGTTTCTCTTGTTTCTGTTTTGATACTGATTGGCTGGTCATCAAGACCCTTTCTGAACCAAGAATTTTCCTTAATTTTTTCAATTGAAATCCTGGTGCTTGGATTTGGATCTAACATCCCTGACAGCAGCTTCCGGACTTCAGAACAGAACCATTTAGGACATTTATATTCACTTCTCTTAATTTTCCTATACATCTCCATCAGATTTGTATCATGGAAAGGGAGATAACTAGCCATGAGGACAAATAAAATCACCCCACAAGACCAAATATCAGCTTTTGCACCATCATATCCCCCTCTGCTGATCACCTCAGGAGCAACGTATGCTGGAGTCCCACAAGTTGTGTGTAGTAAGCCATCCTGCCTCTTAGACTCGGCATGTGCACTCAAACCAAAATCAGAAACCTTAAGATTAAGATTTTCATCCAACAGTAGATTTTCAGGCTTCAAATCCCGGTGGTAAATGCCTCTGCTGTGGCAAAAATCAACAGCATTTATCAGCTGTCTGAAAAACTTTCGAGCAACATCCTCCTTGAGCCTGCCTTTAGCGATCTTGTTAAACAGCTCACCGCCTTTCACATATTCCATCACAAAGTATATCTTAGACTTGCTAGCCATGACTTCATATAGCTGCACAACATTTGGATGTCTCACTAATCTCATTACTGAGATTTCTCGCTTTATCTGATCCATAAGGCTGGCCTTCAAAACCTTCTCCTTGTCAATCACCTTTATAGCAACACTTTGGCTGGTTTTGAGATTCCTAGCATAGTAAACCTTTGCAAAAGTTCCCTGCCCCAGTAATCTCCCTAACTCGTACCTTTCCATCAAAACATTCCTATTATTGTCCATTTCTTGTGACAGAATCTATAAAATAACTATTATACTATGCTCTCTACTCTGTATAATTATTATATAATCACAGCGGGCTATCACAAGCAAAACTTGCCAACTTTGTTGCCAATGTCATGACTTAACATGACATGCCTTCTTGAAATTTCAAGTTGCCCTGCATCTGTGCATGGAGCATAAATTTGGTGCAAATATGGTGTCCAATCCCATCAAGAATGAACACTGATGGCTCATTTGGAGCTACAATCTCCTCTACCTCAGACAAATTTTTCTCATAAGTCAAGCACTTCTTTCAGCATTCCAATTGTATGCCTTCCAATTGTGGCAGGATATTACTGAAGAACCAAAACCCAAACAATAGCATTAAAACAATATTCTGACAATCTAACACTCTTAACACCTAAAAAATCAGCATTAAGCCTCTCCCAAAAAATACAAAACGGCATGTAGATTATGAGAAGATTTATCCTTATCCTTATTAAACAAGAAACAACATAGAACCCATGCTGCACAATTCATTATACCACTTGCAGCATTAGAAAGTAAATCCATGTTTCAAAGATCAAAATGAGAACACAGAAAAGAGCTGACAAATCCTCCAAATTAACTGAATCTTTAGTGTATAGCCTCCAATATGTGTTAAGGTATTACTAGAATAAATAATATGCAACATAAAGCACTAAAAACAAATCCACGTATCTACCACATTAATATCCAGGATTAACCAGAAAGAAAGATATGCAAGAAACTAGCATAATTAAAAAAGTCTATTTTCCTAGAATTTAGTCACCAGGAGTTCAACATCTCAGAAAAATCAACGTACCTACAAGTAATTGATGGATAGAACAAGAATGACTCCATGAATCAAACCGAGCGAGCAGAAGATGCAAACAAAAGGTAAAGTTGCAAGTTTTTTTTTTTTCCTGAAAGAACAGTTGATCTCCTAAAACCTACACAAATTATGAAAAAAAGAACTTTTTTCCAGTTAGAAAGAAGACTAAGCAGCTATATGCTAAAGCAGATAAACTATTTCCAACATCCCAGAAAATCAACCTAGCAACAGTTATGTAATGGATAGAACAAGAATGAGTTCATGAATCTAAACAAGTAGTCAAAAGATACAAACAAAAGGTGAAGTTACAAAAAAAATTTCTTCTCAAAGAACAGTTAATATCCTCAAACACTACATAAATTACCAAAACGATCACTTTTTTTCAGTTAGAAAGAAAACCAAACTATATAGTTTAAAAACGACTCAATTTGATCGAAACAACTGGAAAAATCAGTTTTCCAAGCACAGTCCAATCAAGATCATGTGAAACCGGAGATTCGAAGGAAATCGTATCGCAAAAGCTGAAAGGATGACGAAGAAGTACCTCTCCACTTGCTCTCAGAGGAGCTCCGGCGAATCAGAGGTCCAATTCGGTGGACAAGGCGATCGATGCCGACATTGGAAACTCCAGAAATCTCCGGAGTCCGATGCCCAATTACACAGAGCCCCCTCTTTTCTTGCATAATTATAGAACAACTATGTTTTGCAAATACACCCCTATATTATTCTTTATTTGAGTCTACCTCTACTAATCTTAACTATAATATTTTACATATTTTCGTATCCCCATGGCTCAAATTACCAAAAAAATTAGAAATTATTTGTATGTCCTCGGAAATCCTCCATAATTATCTCTATACCTGTCAAACTTTCGAAATTATTTTTATACCCCTACGAACTTGACATAATTTATGTTCAAGTCCTTGGTTGATCATTTTGGCCCTCTAGTTATTTTAAATGATTGTGTTTTTTACAAATAACACATCAACTTCTTACAAATTTTGAAAAACGTACCGTCAATTTTAAAACTACCAAGTCAGTCATATTTCTCATAAAGATTTTGCATTTCTATGAATACACCTACCCTGATTTTAAATTTAAATTGTATAATTTACATATCCACCCTTTTTTTGAATTTATACATAAGTCCAAATACATTAAAAAAATTTAAATAAAAAATTTTACGATTTTAATAATGCATTCCCACTTCTCAAATTTACATGTAAATTTATTTTTCAAGAGATCTCTGCACTTTTATTAATACAGCTTCTTTGTTTATTGGAAGAATTACCAAATTTTTTAAAAATTTTCTAACATTTCTAATTGGTCCCTTATATTTTCAAAATTTCTTTATCAGTCTTCCGAAAATTTTTAAAATTCAAATTCAATCCTGAAATAGTTAATTTTTTAAATAAATTGGTGAGTGTATCACTATTTACAAATATTTTATTTTATATATAAATACTTTATTTGATATATTAATATTTTATCTCATATATAAATACTTATATGATGTGAAGTATATATATATTAGGTATGATACAAATAATGATAAATTCACATTTTTATTTAAAAGATTAACTGTTGTAAGGACAGATTTTAAATTTTATAAATATTTAGGAGTGATAAGAAATTTTGAAAATATGAATATCTGATAAAAAATTTTACAAACTTTTAAAAATATTCTAGTGATTTTCTCTTGTTTATTTGACATGGTCTTCGTTTCTTTTGGTGCCTAGCGAGTGATCAATAGATTTGGACAGTAAGAAGATCAGGCCATTTGACACACATGTCATTGACAAAAAATTTAAAATTACAATGAGAACTTAGATTTCAATTTGAAGTGAAGAGTAAACAGAACCAATACAGAAAAACAAACACAAGAACGAAACATTGAGACTATGAGAGCTCAACTTTATTTGTTACAGAAGGCCATCATTCCCTTAGTTGATCTTCCTGCAGTTCTTCCTGATCTCTCCATTGGAGCCAGTGAGGGGGCTGATGTCCCCCATGTTGATCATGGCAGCGACGAAGTCCGAGTTGAACGTGCTCGGGTTGTTAGCGTATGTCTGCACCTGAGAGTCCGCTGAGCCATTATTGAAGAGCTCTTGGTCGGAGTGAAGAAGGCCCTTCTTGTTGATGAGGTTCTTGTAGTAGTTGTTGTCAAATGCTGTCGGGGTCTGGAGGTCCAGAGGAGCCAAGTTGTTGTCGCCGGAGCCAGACTTGGTCGGGCAGTTTGCTTGCCGCATCTTCGCGAAAGAGCTGTCGATGTTGCTGTCGTTATAGATGCGAGTCCTGAAGGTGGTGCACCTGGCTTGGCCAATGGTGTGAGCGCCTGCATTGAGTTCAAAGAAGAACATGAAACTCTTACGTTCAGGATTCATGAAATGAAAAGTCTGTTGAGAATTACTGTACCAGAGAGCGCGATCATGTCCTTTGTAGAGAGGCCTTGAGCTGAGAAGCTGGCGATGAGATTGCTCAGACTAGAAGTCGGCGGCGGAATGTTGTTGTTAGCGGCGGATAGGCTCGCTGTTCTTGCATCCCTTCTTCCTAGCTTCACATCCCAAGTAGGGCCTCCAAGCTGCGCATATAACATTTGACATAAATTATGTATGGCATTGTACCGACAGTCGAATTAGAGATGATTATCTTAACTATGACTTACTGTGACGACGGAATCTCTAGCGGTGATGGCCAAGATGTCAGCACAAGACACTACTCCAGGGCAAGTCTTCTCCACTGCAGTCTTTATCTTGTCTATGACGTCGAAGCCTCTCACCGAGTTCTTGTTCGGGTTCGCGTTCTTCTCGCCGGTGAAGTTCTTTGTGTCATCCAAGAGAATGGATCCATCACAACCCTTGAAGAAATCAACATCACCATGAAAGAGTGTTAAAACTTAACCCTATCACAATTTATGCAAAAACTCGAGTATGAGCACTAACATTGACAAAGCAGTCGTGGAAGAATAGGCGGAGAAGCGAGGCGCCCATCCGCTTCTCGGACGAGATAGCAGACTGGACCACTGGCTTCACGGTCGCGAGGAGCTTAGGGCATGACGAGTTGTAAAAGCTAGTCGAGAGCTGCGCGGAGGAGCTCCCGAAGAAGAGGAAGAAGGCAAGGGCAAGTGAAGCAAAAGCCAAGGAGGAAGAAGCCATTGTTCCTGTCAATTCTAGTCTTAGCTTGAGGACTAGCAGATGCCATATGCGGTATTTATAGCAGTAGAAGTAGAGGGAATTGCTCAACATTCTTGCATGCAGCTTCATGGCAGCAGCCAGACAGCATTTTGCGCACCTAATCCATGAGACTTTGCATGGAGTCAATGCAGTGTTCATACCAACTACTTTGGAAATCGATGCATGGATTGGTAGGGTTTTGGTCTTTGAATTGGTCTCTTTTACTTGAGTTGTAAAACTTGCTGATTATAGGGTACGATAAATGATAGTGGCATTTATCTTGCATAACATGGTCAAAGAAGAGCAATAAACCTTCCTTTATGCTAAGAGAACTTCACCATTACCTCCTCTACTTGTAACCTTTCTTGTTGAAGATTTGTGACATGATATGTGGTTTTCATTGACCAGCAAACCATAACCCTAATGACTATTACAGTGCGACTCCTAGGCAAGTAAAAACAGAAGATGCAGAATCATTTGGATCGGAATATTGTCTTTTTATTTTTTAAGGATTTGGACCAGAACATTGTTGTGCGTGTGCTTTCGGTGATTTTGACAAAGATCATGTTCCACGGTGCTTTGTATATAGCAGCTGGAACTTCTTTTATAGATTTATTATGATTAAATGATTTGAATGCGATCTGAGAAAACTTATTTTCAATTCTAGTTTGGTCAAAACCTAATTATTTGTTTAATTATCCCAATTTGGTGCATAGCAGTTGGCAGAAATCAGACTCAGTTCAGCATTGAAATGTTTGCAAACACAGGACCTGTTCCCATTGAGTTGTGAACAATATGCAAGAGACTTAGCCAATTATCTAAGAATATAAAAATAATTGGTAGGCGAAGACAGTAATTCCAAGGCTGTATTAGTTTAATTTGCATGATCCTTGCATCAAACAAAACACTTATGTTTATGATGCAATAACTTTTTCAAGACTTCAGCAATAGGATGATGCACATGTCAATTCAAGGAAAAGTACAAGATTTGTGGCATAAAATATTTTCGAATTTTTAGTAAAAAAACTACCTATTTTATTACAAATACGAAAAAATTATTTATCTTATCAGAATTAGTAAAAAATTATTTATCATATATTATAAATTTGTAAAAATTCATCTCTTAATTTGTTGATTAAAATATTTATATAATATTTCATGTTGATTCAATCTTACCAATTAAATTAATATAAAAAATTAAATTATTTGATTTTTATTAATAGAAAAATCAAAGTGATCTTTAAATGAAAAAATATAATTGAAAACTAATAGAGAAGAAGTACCTGGAAGAGATCATAGTCATGCATGTGGAAAAAAAATTTTACATTATGAGAGAGAGATACAAAATGATACGCCTCATATTTTGTGGGATTTCAAAATTTTTAAATTTTTAAATTCTGAAAATTATAAGATTTAATATTTATTATAAAGAATTTTCAAATTTTAGAATTTTTAAATTTCAGTAACTACATAATTTACTAGTTCTCCAAAATTAGTTGAACCTCAAAATCCTAAACTTTAAAATTCAGCATGTGAAATCATGTGTTAAATTTTATAGTCAAATAAAATACAAAACTTATCATTTTTAAATTTACAAATCCAAGAAAATAAATACAAAATTTTGAAATTCTAAGTTTATATATTTTATAAAACAAACATATCATCAGAAGTTTCAAATTCAAAATTTTGAAATTTCAAATCATTAAAATTCTCAAAATTTTTAATTCTACGTATTTATATTAATTTAATCAATAAAATTAAATTAAATTAAAATATTCTCAAAATATTTCATCAAAAAAAATCAGGGATTGATTTTTTTTATTGTATAACATAAGATAGTAATTTTTGACTAATATTGATAGAATATATAACTTTTCACAAAATCATAATAAAGTAAATAATTTCTTACCAAGAACCATTTTCAAGCAAAAGAGCTTGTGTGAAATCGAGAACATTCAACGATTAGGCGAGCAGACTTACGCAAAAGGAAAACGAGGTACGATATTTAATAACTACATAGTACGTAAAATATTTGGCACATTGGTGTTATTTGCTCCATCTAATATGATTTCTGTTCTGACAATCAGAAGTCAAGGCATCATTTAATTTGAACTGAAGTTTCGATTTTGAATAATCTGCTGGAGAGACTTGGAAGTCAGTTGCAAGCAGATAAACATACTTGCCCTGACTGATTCCAAAAGTTACTAAGGTGAATGAACTACATTACAAAATGTTTCACCAAGAAAACATTAAGTTAGGCAGTTCTTGATTCAGTTGAATCTCTCCTTTCTGCGTCTCTCCAGTTCCCTAACCATTTGCCAATGCTCAGGGGAGAGTTCTTTTACGCCAAAACTCGCAGAGACCAACTGAGCCATTGTCATCCACCTAGGATAAAATCATTAAGTCAAAAATCCCATTTTCAAGATGGCAGCGAGGGCCTGCTTCAGAAATATGAATATGCATATAGCATACCTGTTGAGATCTGTACTACTCAAACTTCTGTCTTGTCTCATAGCTGCAACCATGTCATCCTGCAATATCTGACAACATAGGCGGGAATCAGTTTGGTAAAATGTAAAATAAGATATTTGAAAGAGCCTATCAGAGAATTGTCATTGTCAGAGTGGTTCCACCGGTAAGGTCAACTAAAGTACATTAGCTAATGTTGTATTCACTGTACAACCCCAAAGGAAAATTCATGGCCTACATAGATATTGTCGAGGGCCTCATCTATTGATTGTATATCTAGTTTTCGGTCATGCTGCTTTAAGATCATCCGGTACCAAAACAGCGTCCAGACTTTGAGATGTCTCTAGAAAACAGTTACATATGATTGACCAGTAATCTTGCAGGAGTTATGACGTAAAATGACTTGCATCCAACTTGTTCCAATTGGCTGGACTCTGTACCTAAGACAATAAGCAAGTAGCTGTCTGGCCTCTTAGTCAGATATGACAGTTTCATTTGAAAAATGCAGAGTTGAACCTCAATCCCTGCAGAATTCTTAAACAGCGTACCAGGAGCCCAGGAGGCTAGGACTGTTCTATCTACTCAAACTAACCAGCAGTGGCCATTTGAAGCACTTATTCTGAATAAATAAGAACATGTCACAAGAAGGGCTAGACCTTACCTGTTGCAGTTCTGATTGGCTCGAGTGTGGAAGTGATCTTAGAGTAGCCAAGTACCATCTCCAAGATTGCAGTTCTTCAGAACTAGGTCTCCCATCAGAACTTACAGTAATTGGACGGAATGGCAGCACGGTATCAGCAGGCAATATATTGGATTTACCCTCAGATAGTATCAACAACTGGACATCAGTAGCCATTTCCAACATGTAATACTCAAAGTCATAATCAACCTGAAAAATGCATTTTTGGGAAACTCCAATGTCATAATAAATCAGTAAAATCAATTAACCATTTTCATTACCAAATTAAGTCAATCATATACTCTTTCAAGGGAATAGATAGAGTTGCAATCAGATTTAAGAAACCATGATTCCCTTCAGAAGTCACATTTTCTGTTCATTCATCGACTTCTAGAACTCTTCTCCAGCCTAGCTAAGTTCATTATGTTCAAATGGCCTATTGGAGTGAACCTCTACAGAAGATCACAAGTAAAATGATATTGCAACAAGAGGTTCGTTCCAATCACATTTATGACCCATGGAGCATGGCTATCAATAGATTGCAGCCATGTTTGAGTATTAATATTTGCATGCATGTCCCAATGTACTCAACTCTTCAATCCAACACTAGATAGCAGTTTGGTGAAGACAAATGAAAAAAATGGAGAAAATGGAAAAAGAGAGAAAAAGGAAGGCAGCATATTCAGAACTTCCCATATTTAAAATCCTCTAAGTCTTAATTTTTCACCTGAAAATCTAAATAAAGTCAGAAGATTGGAAAAGTCATTGTAGCAGTTGAATGCTATTGTAGGCAATCCAATAGTGCTAGACTGAATACAAGTCAATGTAGTCACTAAATATGGCTGTAAAGATTAACAGAATGCTAGGAAGCAACAGAGTGATAGATGTAAAAAAGAGGCATCATTGATGGTGATTGAATTATCAATATGCAGAAACCACAAATGCACAAAAAATAAAATCCTCACCTTGAGTAGTACCAAGGCTTGAATAAGGAAAAGGAGGAAAACAAACAGAAGAAAAAGGATACCGTTTGCCACTTAATCAGATGCTCTAGTAATCTTGCATTCTCAACACCATTAGGATTAAGCACCCCGTTCTGCAAATGAGTCTCGTCAATTGTCAAGTGGGTGCCTTGGGCTAGCTGCAAGACTCCAGCTACTAACCTGAAGATCTCAGTTAACATTACTATATGTATGGCTTGGGGAACACAAGAAAATCAACCATGGCACCAGTGTGGAGCTTTATTATTTTGAAGGTGAAACACAAGATTAGCAAATGAAGATCTTTTAGATTCCTTGTTAAGAGTTCAAATAAAATAACACAGTGAGGGCCGCAAAAATCCATTACCTTCCTGTCTGATTATTTTTTCTAGGTCGAAGCACTGCAGTGTTGAGAAACTCTAATGTGAGAGGAATTGATTGTGAGAAAGGCAAGAGGTTTTGGATTGCACGGATAAGCTGATCTCCAAAAATAGATGAACTTTCTCTTGTAAAACCAGTTAGGTTTAATGATAAATGGCCTACTGAGGCTACATCTACTCTAGCTCGGACCTGCTAAGCAAAAAGGAAGGTATAATTAGGCAAAACAAGAGCAATTGTAACAAGCAATAAAAGTTAATTATTTTATCCAAGCAACAATCGTGCAAGAAGCCAAAAGAATCTAGTAGACAAGGAAGACAGAGAATCATGTTTAGGCCTACTAATTAGCAATTTCATGGCACGGCCTTGTGACAACACATCACAGAAAAGTTTGATTATCATGAAATATGAATCATATAGCACATTCATGCAAGGTAGCATCTTCTTTGGTCTTCTCTTGATAGGCAGCAGATTAAATTACAAGCATACTGGAAAAAAAACCTACCCTTGAAAGAAGATGCAACAGGAGATATTCTGCTGCCAGACCATCATTGCCAAGAACATTTGTAAAATGTCTGAGCAAAGATTCTCGGACCCCTGTAATAACATTAGGCAGCAGCTGTAGGCATGAAGTGAAAAGTTTCAGTGGTTAGAAAAAGATGCATGTGATATGAAATCCAACAAATGAATGCACACCAAGTTAAAATTATTCATCTTAGGCTTGGCAATTGTCTTACAAAAAACACAAAATAATTACAGGTTTATTTTTCTCCTGTTATGTTGCATAGAAAGTAGAAGATATCAACTGATCACCTCGACAGTAGGGGGCATGGGGAGAAAATCTTGTGCAGCTAGCTTCTGGCAAATTAAGCAGTGAATGCGTGGTACCTGCAACATTGAAATCACAAGTAAACTCCCACCTCTACCAAGCAAAGAAAAACATGTCGTATTACGAGTTGGATCGGGAATAGCATGAAAAAATAATTTACAAAAAAAGAGCTATCCTTTAACCTTAATTCTGTATCCTTTCATTTTTTTCTCTTTTTTTAGCATTTTCTTTGTTATCTTCCCCATAAAAAAATTCTCAATTCTGGTACATAATAAGGCATCTGCTCCATCTAGGATCAACAATATGATGTAGAACAAAAGCAAATATCCTAGCATGATTTCTTTGGTTTCTCCAAAACAAACCATAAAAAAATCTAGGGCAAAAAATAAAAAAGCACCATAGGACAAGATGACAACTGATGGATATCTTTATAAGCAAAGTGCTGTAGCATGAATATTCATCATGCCTATGATAGAAACTGTAGCATCACGCCCAAAGAAAATTTGCGGATCAAAATTTGGAATGAAACTCTTAGACCCATCCATAAGCTTTTATTTAGATTGCTTCACTGTGCTCTTTGTGAAGAATTCATGGATGAGCATATGTCCAATTCTATGCCAATCCAAAAAAAGTTCCTTTGCATGACCAAAGTGAAGAAGGTTACAGAATGGGTTATTAATTTATCTATGATGTGCAGAATGCATGAGTTGTAAAGCACATGATTGTAGATGAATAAAAGAAATCAGATGTCATGTGTGCCATAATTCTTAAATCCTTCACTGTTGGCATAGAATTTATCCAATGCTAAAGATGTATACTTATGTTCTAATTACAGTCCAAACAATAGAAAAACTAATAATAGATCAACGGAGAAAAGTGAATGTCATATATTATGACAAATATGTATAAAGTATAATTATGAATACTGTTCAGCTTCGCATAGGATTCTAATGCTACAGATTAGTATCTCCCACTAACTACAACAACAAACAGTAGATGAAAAATAATGAGCAATGCTTCCAATGCAGAGAATGGGAACATCCCTCATAAGAGAGAAAGGCAGTGGAACTTTTATCAATATTAACCACTTTTAATGAGATAACTATCAACAGGTGATAGGTAATAAACAACCTTACTAGGAGGGAGATGAATCAGTGCATTATCCAGTAGACCAGGCATAACATCATCAGCATCATCCTTATGAATGGCAAGCTCAGGATCAAATGTGTAAATTCCAATAAACTCGCAGACATCATTTAGCTTGATCTCACCCTCAGGCAGATCACAGATCTGGAAAAATAAATGATAGGGGGAATTGAATAAAGTAAGAAGTAAAATGACAGGTAAATCAAATAAAATGCAAATCGATATTGAAGCTGAAGGCAATGTCTTGTTATAACCTCCAAATCTTATTTGACAACAAAATAAAGTGAAGATAAAAGGTGAAATCATGAAAAAAAACCTGACCTTGACTAAACATGAAAGGGAATTTTTATTCCTTGGCTCTGGTATACCGCCTTGATTAGATGATCCTTCTGATGACTCAAACAACTGACAAGGATATATAGCCTCCTTCTGTAAAACAATGAAATAAAATTTCTTGGCACCTCACTAGCAATTGAACAGAAATTCAAAAGAGCACACGTTAAAAGTGTTGATCACGCTCAAATTGTCAAACACGGAAATCTTCCAAACAATAAACTTAATTTGACATGGGTATATCCTTACTGTTAGAACACCGCAAAATTCATAGGAATTGGAGTCAAATGAATTTTTTCTTTCGTAGGAACATTTTTTTTATTTGGGTGTTTAGCACCACTTTTTGAGTGTGTTACTTTGAAATCTTGTGATTCCATTGCAAAAATAAAAAAAGAGTTCTAGCAAAAAATCACTTGAATTATCGCGAATTTGCAGAAAATCACATCTCTTCCTGCTATTAACAAAAACCACCTGTGTTATATTGAAAATTTGCAAACAATCATTTCTTGATCAACATTTTTTATTCAATTTTTAATATTTAATTTAATGTGAAAAGAACATTTCGCTCCCAATTATTTAAATCTAAGTGTAAAGACATGTTCTCCCCAATTTCTCTAATTCTCTATCATAAGTCATGAGAATTCCAAACATCCGAACACCATCTTCTCCACTATAGTAAAGGAAATTTGGGGAAAAAAAATGATGTTTTGAGTGTTTTGAATTCTCATGTCCTATCGAGAGAATTTGAAAATTTTGGGAAAATAAAATCTTATGCTTATGTTTAAATAATCGGAGGCATAATGGTTTTTACCGAAAATTAAATACTAAAAATAAATTAAAAATGATTGAACTCTTTGAGGTGAGACCTCTTTTTCATTTTTCTATGAATTGTGGCTCCCATGCTATCTTCCTCCATTAATAAGCCCATCAACCATAATTACCACCAATTTTAGGAAATTTTATATGAATTGAGTTGCATGCAAAACCAAATCCTATACTATTGTGTCTATATCCAGTCATCTCTCTTGCCACCACTGTTTACACATTTGGTTTTAGCTTGGATCATATAGAAGCATGTAGAAGTTCTTTGTTGCTAAGCATATTGACCTACTTGAAAAAACATTACAATGAAAGAATCTCTGGGAGCATGGAATACCATTCTGCTGCAAGACCACGACAAGGCTTGCTACGCTAATGACTAAATTAAAAGAATACAATTTGAACATGGCCAACAGTGTCACAATGAAAGAAAATAATTTCATCTCCTCGAGATAGAGACTATCACCTAAGGACACAGATAGGGCTATAATTTTCACCTGACCAAGGAAATCTACAAGAAAAATTAGGAAGGCTAGACCCTCTCCTTTGCCTGGTCATTCCAATGCATGGAACTTCTTAAAAATTTGCAAGTTATGTTAAATTCTCGCTTAGAGAAAGCCTTGTTTTCTATCTTTTTCCTAATATCAATCCTCATTGTCTTGCAAGGCTGAATGTAAACAGTTGAAGCCATAGATGGCTTTTGATTGTATAAGAGCTAGATGTGATAAACAAGGAACATATAGATTTCAGATAAACTTTTGTATTGAAATCACTTAAAAGCAAAATAGATGTTCATTGATCCAAACAATCGCTTTCGACTTCCTAGTTTGTATTTTCTTTTTTTCTCACCTGCTTCTTTGATGAAGAAGGTGACCCTCCATCCTCATTGCATTCACTGATGTCTGCATCTCTTTCTCGTTTTACTCCTTGTGGAGATGTAAAACTGTCTGATATATGTCTAGATACTTGAGAATGAGTAGATTCTGAGGTCCATAAGTTCTGCCCAGGTACCTGACGAAGGATCTCTAATAAGTTCCATCATCCATATTAAGGATCATATCCAATAAGATGTATGCATATTTGTGTAAGAATCTGTAAAGTGTAACTCAGTTACAGTCTTCTTTCCTATAATGATCAGCATGTTCACAAGCATGCAATGTTCAACTACTTACAGGAACACAATAAAACAGTCGGCGCTCCCAGAACTTTGGCTCCCATGCGGAAGGCATTGGAATTGAAGACACATCTTGAAACTTATTTGTCCTCCATGTCAAACCATCCTTCATGCATAAAACATTATCCATGTTGACATGAAGACTGACAGCAACAACTGAATGACAGCCTGGAAAGCACACAATGAAAATACCTTGAAAGCACCAATATACAGCTCATTGCCAAACATATCTTGCACCATTCCCCTGAAACGCACCAGAGAATTGGGCTGAATCCACTGGCGACTGAAGTCATCAAGAAACGGGACCTAGTAACATCAAAGAATATAAGAATATATGATCAAAGCAACTCACCAATCAATCTAAGGAAGTTGCAAAAATACATCCACTGAGTGAACCCATGCCCTTTTGTAAAAGAAACTAAATTTTGTGACATTATCAGGCGGATACACCTGACTTAGTATTTGGAAAAATGAATATCAATAAAAACATTCAAAAGAGATACATGATTAAACTAGAATAGCGCTTCAAATTTGTATCTTTGGACCAAATCAGGCATCAACCATGCATCATTCAATTGAGATATTGTTGATATCTGTCGGAAAAACTCCTTTTCGCGAGAAAGGTAGATGCAGAGACCCTAATTTCAACATCTAAATTAACCATGAAATAACTCTAATCGCATCATTTGATCAGGAAACAGAGTTTGGGCTTCTCAAGGGTGACTCGAGATTTAATTTTTACCTGGGAGATGCCGCCCTGGTTGAAGAGGACGTCGCGGAAGAGGTCGAGCGCGCCCCAGTCGCGGCCATTGAAGGCCACCGACGGATCGGCAGCAGGCAACGCCGCCACGGCCCTCTCGAAGCTCAGCCGCACGGCGCCCAGTGGGTTCGCAATGCAATCGTAGGGAAGACCCACCATTTCACCGTCGATCCAGCGGATTAGGGTTTCCGGCGAGGACAGAAATGGAGGAGCGCGAGTGCGTGTGTGTCGCGAGACGTTGATATATGGCGTCGCCTTCCCGCCAAATTGCCGGAGCTTTCCCGCCAATTCGCTGATGAGCTTGGGGTGGGCCTGGAGAAAAATATACCTTTGCATATATACCCCCGGAGGGGTATTTGCATGTGCGACTCCAAATACTTGAAAACCTTCACAATTATTATATTACCCCCTGACCTTTTGGTTATTTCAAATATTCGTGTTTAACGTTTTTTGGTAATTAAAAAAATTATTGTCTGCTCATTCAAACACAAAAGCAACAACAATAATTTGAGAATACAAATAGTTAAAATTAGATCATGATTTATTAATCACATTAATCATTAAATATAATTTTTACAATCCAACTGATTATTAACCAAGTTAAACCACTTTCGATATATTAAAATATAGATTAGAATAGTTGGATTGAAAAATAATTTTTGTTGGGACCAATGTTTAATTTCTTTTAAAGGGGACTCATGAAAAATAGCTAATTTTTATGCTAATACTTTTCACGACAATGATCTTATTTTTTTGGAAAATTTTTTAGGATGAATTGCATATGACCCCTTGAAAGCTTAATAAATTACATATTATTAAACTTAAAAATTTATATTTTTTTTCTTGGATTATTAGATATATTGTAAAAATCTCATTGAATATATAATTACCTTTAAAATTAAAAATCTTCGAAGAATATTTTGACATTGTTTGCAATGAATTAAAATTACATAAATCATAATTTTTTATGTATTTTTGTAAATACATAATTTTTTTATAGAGTTGTTTATAATTACGATGATTTCATAAGGAGTTTTGATAATTTTAATTTTTTAGAAATATGGGTCTCAAAGTTAGTTCAAATTAGCCGTAGATCTAGTCTACATTAGCTTCCAAATTCATAATAATTTTTTATTAAGTTATCATCCAAAATATAAAAAAAAAATTTATAAATTTTTTTATCATTTTTATCATTCAAGTAATAAAAAATAAATTTACATGCTTTTTTTAAATCAGATCACAAATGATAATAGAAGCTCTTTGTCTTTAGAGGCTCAACTTTATTTGTTGGTTTTATTATTTAATTGTTCTCAAGCTAATTATAGTTTATTTTTTATGATGTAATTTGGAAAAATATATGTAAATTTATTTTTGTTAGTTGGATGACAAGAATGATAGAATAATATGTAATACTTTATTTTATTTTTTGATAACAACTTAGATTATTGTAGATTTGGGAGCCAATTTAAACTATATCGAAGGTTGATCCGAACCAAATTAAGGACCTATATTTTGAAAAAAATATATAAAAATCCTTATAAAATTATCATAATTACAAATAATTTCATAAAAAATTATATATTTGCAAAAAAATTATATCGCCTCTATTAAGGTAATGAATCTTTTCATCTTTTCACATCGTTCCAAAATAAAATATTCACTGAATATATTTTAAATTTTAACAATAAATATATTTATTTTTTTATTTATTTACAATATATTTAATAAAAATATCAAATTCTTTAAATTTGAGAGAGAAATATACAATTTATGAAGATTCAAGACATTATATGCAATTGATCCAAATTTTTAATAGTCCTATAAAACTTTTTTAGATTCTTAAAAACCGCTTTGATTTTTAGCATTTTCATTGAGTTTCTCCACGTTGGTCAAATACTTAATTTACTTTTTTTTTTGTACTGTATCATTTAATCATTTCTACTTTTTTTTAATCATATGATTATGACTAAAATAAAATAATCAAAATTATATATATTAAATAGTATGCCAACTAGGTTTTTATATTTTCTACAAATAAAAAATAATAGTTATTTTAACATAGACGTGATTTCTTAGAAAGAAAAGGCCCAAAAAAAGAAAGTCTCCACTTGCTCCAGGTGGTGGAGGCCCACTTTCTTTTTTTTAAGTACAACCTATTTTACTGAAGGTACGCCAACAAGGTCCAAGTTGTAAGACACCATAAAATTATTCAAAAAAGAAAAACCTTTTGCATATAAACCCATGAAAGACGACATAATTAAAACACGTAAATGACACTTGTTACAAACTTACAAATGAGCCCATTTTATGGTCTAATTGTTATTTTTTTAGATCCTTTTTTTGATATGTTGGAGGTCTACCATAAAACAACATTTATGCATTTTTGCCATCTTGATTTTCAAGGGCTTATATATAAAAATCTCTTCAAAGACCATCCCTCGCAGCTTCCGCTGCCCTTCCCACTCCCTTTCCAGAACCTAGAAATAAACACTAATTAATGCAACACTTAAAAAAATAAAAAAAAAATCAAGCCCTAATCAGCAAATCTAAAAATACTAAATCGAATATTCAATTCCCCCTCTTCTTCTCCTTCTTCTTCTTCTCCAGTATCTCCCATTGTTGCAGCTCGGGAACAGCGCGCCCTCGGAATGCTTCGCCAATCGAATCCCACCACACCACTTGGTCGGTCATTCCCCACTAAAATCCAAGATTAGGGCTCTACAGGAAGCCCTAGAAAGAAAGCTGCATTGCTGCTGCTTTTGCTGCCGCCATTGCTAATCTTGGAAGCTTTTCTGCAATCCTTCTGATTTCCTTGTCAAGGTCAGTGCAAAATCGTAAAGCTCGCGTCTTTCTCGTTTCTGGTACTTGTTTTTAGCGCCCAAAACCCTAATGCTTGCATCTTTGGTGGAAAATAGGATCTCATGGACACTGGCACTGCTAGAGCTGGTAAGCCGGCAAAGGTGTTTTTGAAGATCTCCAGACTTTGCAAGCTGAGATCGGTTGGGGTTTCTTCGTCGACCGAGGTCAAAAGGCGTAAATTTGATGCTGGAAATGGTGTGCGTGAGAGTGAGTCTGATGAAAGCAGGGAGTGGAAAGTGAACCAGGAGAACTTGGAGGAGGCCTTGGTGTCTAAGGTTTTTGCTACGGTTTCTGCTCTCAAGAGAGCTTACATCCAGCTCCAGGAAGCTCATATTCCGCATGAGCCGAACCGGATCCGATCTGCCGATGAAGCTGTGGTCTCTGAGCTGGAGTTGCTTTCTGAACTTGAGCGTTGGTACGTTGAGACGAGGAAGAAGAAGCTTGTTCCTTTGTCTGATTTGAAGCTGGAGATTGAAAAGCATCAGGCCATTTTGGAGGAGTTGCAGTCGCGAATCCAAGCCAAAGATCAAGAAATCCTCAAGCTGAACTGGGATATTGAGGAGTTAAATTGCAAGAATGCCGAATTGAAAGAGGAGGTTGATCGGAATGCTTTGTCCTGTGGAGGGATATTTCCCCTGAATCAGGAAATGACACCAAGTTTGCTCTCTGATGTTTCAGAAATGGCATATAAAGCTGTCCATGACTTTGCGAAGCCACTTATTAGCTTGATGAAAGCTTCTGGTTGGGATCTTTGCCAGGCTGCAGGTTCTATTGTTGGTTTGGTGATCTATGCTGAAAAGTCTCACAAAAAATATGCGTTTGAAGCCTATCTGTCTCAAATGATGCTGCGTGATGAAGATGATGAACTTTGCAGCTTAGATCAGTTGAATCGGATCATGTGTTTTCAAGACCCCTTTGATGCGTTAGCTGAAGACCCAGATTCTAGCTTTGGGAGATTTTGCCGTTTGAAGTATTTATTGGTTGTGCAGTCAAAGATGGAATGCTCATTCTTTGGGAATTTAGATCAAAGGACTTTCGTGTCGAGCGGCGGACATCCCAGGACACCCTTTTATCAGGCGTTCATTAGAATGGCAAGATGGATATGGGCCTTACGGGCGACGGCGTGCTCCTTCATTCCAAAATCTCAGGCCTTTTATGTGAAGAGAGGGGAGCAGTATTGTGAGGATTTCATGGAAAGTATAGTGGATAAAAAGATGGTTGAAGGAGAAAAAGAACTCAGTGTCCGGTTCACTGTGATGCCAGGGTTTAAGATTGGAGCCTATTTCATCAAGTGCAAGGTTTATCTATGCAGGGTGGAAGTGTCCAATGATGCAGAATAGATGGTGCAGCTTAGCTTGTCTTGTTTTTGTTGTTGACAATCAACTAGAATGTATTAAGATAACTGATCTTGAGTTTGCAGAATCCATACAGCTATGTACAAGATATCAGAAGCTTTTTGTTTGCCTCCTAACAGAAAATCAGGAACATTTTAGTGTAATGAATCTAACTCTTGCTTTATAATATTTTGTCCTCTGCTCATTAATTTGCAGCAGTCTTGATTTTTGTGCGGATGATATTAGGCTTGGCTTTGCTTCCATATTGCATTAAATCATCTTAAACTGAACCAAGATGTGGAATCCTTATTATAGGAATTAGAGTGGTTCAGAACTTAGTGAAGCATATCAGTTCATTTTTTCTTCATTCTGAGTGACAGGTTTAAGAGAAACTTGTTTTAACTATGGAATTTGTTTATGTTCCTCCGACGTAGCCACAGATTCCAGAACATGATTACTAACCACTTCACTAATCTTCCATTCCTGATCTAAACCTGCTGCTGGAAATGAGTTCAATACAGTTCTATCACTGTTAGTGGAAGTCGCAATTCTGCAAGGTAGTTTCCTAGTAGCTCAGGTGTTGCATTTACTTTGAAAAAATATGTTGATCATGTGGTCTATTTCTTTTACTTGTTTGGACATTTGACTATAAATTGACACTTTTCGTTAGCACTTGAAAAAAAAAGTTACAAATTTGTTTTGTTGCTCTTAAGATCATCCTTATTTAATGTATAGGTTGTCAGCAATTTTGATTCCTTCAGGCCCCATTCAGGGAGCAATTTTCTGATTTTAATAACAAAGTTTGGTTTTTTATTTGCAAACCCCATTGTATTTGCTGATGAGTTTATGCACAGATTTGCTGATAAGCTAATTCCTTGAAGATTCAGCTTTTCTCCTTGTGGCTTTTTGAGAACTGTTTCAAAACAAATTGTTGAGTTCATTCCTTTTGTTGTTAGATTATTGATGCTTACAGTGCACCTTCGAAGATCACTAGAGATTTCATCTATGATGCAGTGGCTTGGCTTTCTATCAAAACTATAATACGAAATTTTTTGTTTGAAAGTTAGTTTGCTTTTTTTTCTTTCTTCTTTTTCTGACTCACACGTTTGGCTTTTGTTGCTTTTTGATTCAGTTATGTAAGGTATCAATTGCAATGAAATCACCAATTCAAATAGGCTTCTCCATCCTATATTCACCATATGCATCAGATCAAGCTCTGGCCACATCATTGCGTTCGACATCAATTACATATATACTCCATTTTCACATATGTTTGAAAAAATTAAGTGGCTGAAACATGATCAGATTTCTAAATTTCCACTGAATTGTTTATATAAAACATTTATGTAGTAAAAAAAAAAAAAGCAAAAGGAGGAGGTATAATAAATGCAGAAAATTTTCATCCAGAGAAAAGCCTGGACAAGAAGTTTGATGACTTGAATCTCTCTAAACATGCTACATGCGCATATCTCTCTAAACTCGAAAAAGATCGTAGCGTAGGTCAACCAAAGAGGAGTCGATCTTCAATGCCATGGTTCCCGGGGACTCGTAGCTTTGCGACGCCTCAAAGCCGGCAGCGCGCTCTCTTTAGATGTGTCAAACGCACCGGCACGGTCCATCTGACCGGACGGCCAATATTATTTTAGGTCCGAAACAGTAATGAGCCATATTTAATACGGTCCGTGAAATTTTCGGAGCGTCAGATCTACGAGCCACATCATATTTTGACCCAATTTTTTAAAATATATAAATAAAAAAAATATAAAAGGTAAAAAAATTAGTAATAAATTATAATTTAGTTAGTTTATAAAAAAAAAAACTTTAATTTATATAAGAAAAATTTTACGAGTCGGATCGTGTCATGCCCGATCCAATTATGCCACGAGTTGTCTGATCTGCGAATTGCAAGCGGGACACCACCAAATACGGCTCAATATATGGACCGTATAACGAATCGTGTCGGGCCAGTCCACCGACCCCGTCAGCCCGTTTTCGCACCTCCGGTTCTCTTGGTCCGCCCTCCGCGTTGGAGGTTGGAATCCGAGAGGATGTTTAATGAGCCATCCGGGCAGCTGCTTTTTTTCCACCTGAAATGCACCAACTCGCGCGCGGATGCAGTGAATCTTTCCATAATGCACTTGACTCCTTGCAATCTTTATATTTACACACGACTCTACACACATACTTCGCTGCAATCCCCAATCCCAGGGATGTATATGCACATCCCATGAGATCAAAGGAAGTTACACGCAAAAAAAACTGGGTGGAAAAATTATAAAAAAGTATCTGTAATTTTTTAAAATTCATAATCAGCCCCTCTTTTTTTTTTTTTTGTTAATGGTCAATTAATTCTTTAAATATCAAATTAGTTTTTTCAAAACCCTTGATAAAAGTAACCTGGTTAGTTGAGATATAATTTTATAATTTTATCCCTTATAATTTAGGCGAACTACTTATCACCTATGTTTTTAATTTAATTTATTTTTTTTTTCTTTTTTTTTTTCCAAGAGAGTGTCGCATACTTATGGGACATATTTTATCGCCCTCTTCAGAAGAAATCCGCCGCACTAATCACAAACAAGTCGTCGTTGCAGCCGTTTTGCTATTTGCGGTGACACTTGGTCATCGCGTTGCCATTGCTGTACCCACGCCTCGTTATCGCAAACCCACCATCACTGCTGCTTCGGTCTTTCCTTGATTGTGGTATATTGCATATTTCATTTTTTTTTACAGTGGTAAAAGAGGTATAGAATGCAATATCTAATTTGGCAGTCATATTTTACTGTCTGAGTTGTCACCGCTACGCTCACACCTTGTTGTTGCGATCCATCGCTACTGCTGCTTGGGTCCCTCCTCAATTGCAGCCAACTGTATATTTTATTTTTGCAGTGACAAAAAAAAAAAAGCTATGAAATGAAATCCCAAGTTCCAATTTTGAATTTATTTAATTTTTTTATTGGTTATGATTTGTCAATTGTGATAAAATTAGATAAGAGTTATATTTTAAATATTATTTGACTCTTAATTCGTGCTTGAATTGAATTTGATATTTTAATTTCATTATACAAACACAAGGAATTGAATTTTGTTTAATTGATTGGAAAAACCCTTGATTGATGATTTGTTTGGATTAAATTTAATGTCTTAAATTTATCATGCAATTAATCAGCATGAGGAATTGAATGTTGTTCAACTGATTATAAAATTCACTTATTTAATGGTATAATATGTTTAAAAGCTATATATAAATTTATTAATTTGAATAATTTGATGAAATTTTGGTAGAAGAAGATCTTCGTTTTCTAAACAGACATTAATTAGGTAACAATTATAAATAAATTTTTTATTAGAACGCAATTAAATAATATATTATTATTTAGTTAAGTGTAGCATCTATATTTTGGTTAAAGTATAATACTTGTATTTTGAAAAAATGATGATATATGTATGGATTAACTTCTTCTATCTTCTGATGGCATTGAGTACAGTTTTAGATTCGAGATGGGCAATGCATTCAATTCAAGATGGAAAATATTATATGTTATTAGATCTTCCAATTTTGGAAAAAAAGTCGAATTCAACGCGAGGGATTTATCAAAATTTACTTATAAAGGGTGAAAGATGAATAGATAAGAGTACTTGCATGCATGGTTTTATGACATTAATTACTATTTTACAATAATTATTTTATTTTATGATATAATATTCGTGAATAATTATGTGTGGATAGAAGTCTTTGTATATATTTATATATAAGTAGTAGTATTTATAAATGTGCAAAAGTATTTATATATGAGTAGAAGTATCTACATATGAGTATAATTATTTATGTATGCATAAAACTATTTATACGTGAGTAAAAATATTTATATATAAGAATACATAAACAAAACTTTGGCACATTAGCATAACATAAAATACATAAGTAAAACTCTTAGTAGTACGTGTGTTGTAAAATCAAAATACCTTATATATTAGCAACATTATTATATATCAATATGCAATGATCAAAATGTATGTCGTGTGTGTTATAGCCAATATCCTTCCATCACCCACATCGCAAGGGCCTGATTCTTTTATTGAATTTAAACGTTATGAGATTTATTTCTTTATATGATAAATGTATTATTTGTAGTTCTCATCCTTGCATTGCATTATCATCCTACATGACTCATTCTTAACAAAAAGCATAATCGAATTTGTGCTTAATTGCATAAGTTTAAACATCATCCCTGAAATAAATATGTATTCAAGAATTTCTGTTCAATGCCTTGTATGACATTATTCAATATGTTCATAATCCATGTTGCATTTGGTAATGATGAATCTTTGTACATGATTAGAGCTCATTCGGATATAAAATATTCGGTGCCTTGGCTGTTTCAATTAACAAGATATATATGATCAGCTTGTAATAAAAAAATACTTTTAAATGACTATATATAGATCACCTTGTATATAAACACTTTATCTCATATATAACTATTTCAATCTATAAATAAATATTTTATCTCATATATAATTATTTCAACCTGTATTTTAATATTTTACTTCATATATAATTATTTCAACTCATATATAAATATCTTACTCTATATATAGTTATTTCAATTCATATAGAAATATTTTACTCATGTGTAATTATTTCAACACATATAAACCCTAAGCTCATATATAATCATTTCAATGTATATAAAAATACTTTACTTCAGAATAAATAATTTGTCTCATATATAATCATGTCAATTATAACATAAATACCTCATCAAATATATAATAATATAAAATAATTGAAACAATATATATCACTACGTTTGTAGAAAAATCGTATTTACCTAACATATGCAATATAAACCAAAATAATAAAAGGTCATTCCCTTTATATGTGCATCATATGTAAAATGATATTAAAAATTAAAGTATGAATATGTATTTTTGAAAAATAAGGCCAAATACGCTATCATGAATAGAAAATCTTATAAACGCACACAACAAAACTTTCAAAATCTCTCATAGAAAGTGTAAATGAAAATAACATGAAGCTAAAACAAACTATCAAAGGTAAACAAATATAAGAGAAAATAAAACATAAGGTAAATAAAAATTTCATTTCACTTATCATATTTTTCAAATAACAATGTACTTCGAGTTGCATGCACTATCTTTTATTACAAGATTCATGATTTTGATGACAATCTCGATCACAATTTTTTTAAAAAATATGGTAGATGTCGCACATATAGTAAAAATCGATATCACCATAAATCACCACGAGCGTTTACTATTCGAATGGGATGGTATGTTTCATAGTTACCAACAAATGATTTAAGCCTCATTTTGGGCAAATTTCATTGAAAATCAAAGTCCAAATATGGACAAACTCAAAATATGATCGTTCTTTGAAGCACGCAACAATAAACAAATTTTTTTATATTTGGAATAGTATGTCGTAATTTTTAATTTGCAAAAGGATGAATAATGACTTAACTTCTTATAAATCTTGCTAAAACTCACCCTAAAATTTGCGAAAATTATCCTAAAATTATTTTCTCTACAACTAGTAACAAAAGAGAAAACCTAAAATACTAAACACCATTAGTGCCATCAAAATTGTGCTTAAATTCTCTTTAAATGGCACCAAAACCCAGTTTACAATTGTACCAAAGCCCACTCTGAATTCGGCCAAAAATATCATTATTTTTTTCTCTCTTCATCCATCACCAAAAGAGAAGTTTTAATATACATAATGAGATTTTTTTTTACCATGCAGATATATAACAACTATTTGAAGGGACAAATATACTAATAGAGAGTAACGGAAAGGTTCATTAGCAAATCAGAAAAAAAAAAAAATGAACACGAAATTCAGAAAATTTTAGAGATTTTTAAGTAAATTTTTCAAAACTCCAAGATTGCGAGGTGTCATTGCAAATACAAAGTATCATAGGGAGGTATATGAAAAACGTAACCCAATCGAGGGTCGCCTCCTTGCTTCTCAAGAAACCCTTTGGCCTGTCCTGCTTCAAACTAGGAAACTTCCTTCAGGCAACTTACGCCATTTCAACACAAAAAAGAAAAAGAAGGAAAAAGTCTCTGTGCTTGCTCTCTCGCAATTCTCCAAGTCAAACATCCTCTTCTCCACGAAATCCTTGACCACGTGTCACCGTTCACTTCTCTTTCCAAGCGCGGCGCCATCCCCCTATATTTAATCCATCTCCTTGCTCTTCCTCTTCTCACATTGCCTCCATTACAGTTTTCCTTCCTTCTTCCGACATGGCTACTACTAGCAAGTTCAGAGCCTTCTCCGCGTCTCTCTTCGTCCTCGTTCTACTACTTGTTGGGTTCGAGACGTCGAACGCGAGGCCGATGAGGGATCCAAGAACTGAAGATGAACATGCGGTTGTGGTGGATATGAAGAAGCCAAGCTCGGTGAATCTGCCGGAAAAACTCGAGCCACGGATTGAAGATGATCGCGTGGTTCTGATGAATACGAAGAAGCCAAGCACGGTGAAGCTGCCAGAGAAATTCGAACCGCTGTTGCTGAATCTCCTGCCCAGAGGGAGGATACCGCCCTCCGGCCCAAGCAAGGGAACCAACGACGATGGCACATAGAGAGAGAAGATTAATGGTTGATTGTTTTAGGCTTTCAGCATTAGTTTGATAGCTTTCATATCTTATTCTTTTGATTCAAGAACATGTATATATAGTGTGAGATCTAGAGACGATTAATTACCGAAAGAAATTGAAACTATTGTCAGTAAATATGTTCATTGCCTTCGTGGCTTGATAATAAATTCACATATATACATTGGGTGTGCAAGAACCTGTCTTTTTTAAACTTCTTTTTAATTGGAAGAAAAATGTGGATTTTGTGTTGAAGAAGAGATTTTGCGTAGGGGCGAGATGGTTGTCGAAGCTGAGGATGAGCAGGAATCAGAGCAGCTGGAGAGCAAGAGCACGCGTCACTTTGAAGGAAGGTGGAACTGAGCTGTGGATCCGTTTTATGCAGTTGGGAGGCACCGTCACGCAATTACTGGTAGTGGATCGGGCCGGGCCGGGCAGACGGATTTGGGCTTTTGGCATTTAGAATTTGTTTCGATTGCAAAGACGGTGCTTATGATGTTGACCACGACGATCTGGTATTTGCTACTTATTTTTCAAACGGGTCCTTAATAATTACATATTGTTTGTTATTGATAGTAGAACTTGACCTCAACTGACTAACCCAGAGCCCGATCTCGAGCCTGACTTGAAGTATCTAGTATACATATTATTTTATCTTATTAAAATTTAAAATCATTTTTAATTTTAAAAATTTTGCATTATTATTTGAAAATTTTTACTTTAAAATTTTCTGCTGGTTTGAAATTCTTGGGCTTTTGAGACACCATATTTTTTATATCTTTTATTATTTTTATTAAAAATTCAACCACTTTTATTTTGATTTTTTTTTTTGCTGTTTCATTTTAAAAATCTAAAAATATCAAGAAAAGACAAAATTCTAAGTTTCGTCCGAAATCAAAATCACAACAACACGATTTAAATTTTAATTTTAGACTTAATAAATATTATGTTTATAATTAATATTTTTTAAAAAAAAATTTGTAAGTTAGGTGAGATGAATAATATTTTCTTGGGTATTGTAAACAACCAAGAAGCAACCAGGGTTTGAATCCTGATTGCAAAAATTTATAATTTTGATATTTTAATATTTTTTACCGAAAATAGTTATATATTTTATAATTTTTTTTTAAAAATATATTTATTTTTTTAAAATTTTATAATATTTTTTAATTTAAAATGAAAATATATTTTTAATTTTTAAAAAATAATTTGATTAAAATTAAAATAAAATTAACTTTGCTCGGAACCATCGAAATAACTGAAATATAGATTCTCAGTGCTGCAATGGAAATTTGAGAAGAGGGAAACACATGCAATTCCCCTCATTATTGCACGCAGCAGCAGGACTCGTCAAGTCGGAACCACTTCCGCATGCACCATCCAATCAAAGCTCCCGTCAGAATCTCTCGCCGGAGAAGCAATCTGCCGGCGAGAATCCCTCCTTCTCACGTGGCACAAGTGCAAGAACAAGTTGCAGCAGCCAAATGTATCACGCACAGAAGTGAAAGTGAAGCGCGAAATCCCAAAAAGGTACAAAGCTTTCCAGCACTCTGGCGTGCTCGTTTTCCTTCATCCTGCAGGTCTCATCTTGCCGGCGTCACGTGGATTCGGCGCGCTCCGGCGCCTGGGCGGCTGCAGTGGGCCGCGGCTAAAGCTGGAGATGAAGTGCGTGCGCGCGCCCCGGCAGGGTGGGCTTTGTGCCGGGTCTCGTGGGCGGACTAGAAATTGAGCTCTTCCAGCATAAACGCTCGTATCCGGGTCGTAAAGGCTTCCTTTTTCCGAAATAAAATAACAATCAATTTATGTTGTGAAGTTGGTCTTTAGGGTTAATTCTATTATGACTGTCTCCTATCCTTTGCTCCCGATGACTTCCGCCATGCCAACAATTGTAACAAGTCGGGCTTTTGAACCAGCGTCGCCCAACTCATCTGACGACGAAACCCAATCCTCCATCGGACAGAGGAACCACTCATCCACACTGCTTGAGAAGCTACCAAACACGATGGTCGGCGAACCCAACAGAGCAACTCTGGGAAAACCATGGCCTGTGGCGCGTTGCTCACTCAAATGTCCCACCAAAAGCTTGTTGTTTGGCCATTCCCCACCACCACGCGAGTACAAGCTTTGTACAACGTCTCCACACAAAGAACTCCTCTTCAAAAAATTGAAACCCAACCTTAAGTCTTCGACGTAAACTGTTGCAGCTTATGCCGCCTGTAGTATTTCTGCTGCATCAGAGACGCCCACAACGTTCCATACCACTACACTGATTCTTTGGCTACTCCCACTGCCATCACTTATCGATAGTATTTCAGCCAATAAAAATATAATTTTCGGCGGCTGTAATTAAAATTTCAAATATGATTAGAGAATTATTTTTAAAAAATTCTATGTTACATGTATTGCGCATGCCTATTTCCTAGCAAATAAAATTTTTTTGCAAGTGATTAAACTAATTTCAAGGATTAATCCGATATTTATATACGGAGGACTTGTTTATTATTATCATTGAAATATTTACAGAACTTAAGTACAATGATACCAAAAATAATTACTGTTTTTCCTTATTTGTAGCATGAATCCGAGCCACAGCAGATCAAGCTCAAGGCTGTTAGCCAAGGATAGTATTACAAGGATTAGCGATGCACGACGAGATCACCAAAGGATCCTTGCAATATCTCCAACAACGACAGCTCTCCCATCTTGTCTCATCACCGCATGTCCTCGCTGCTCCGACAGCAACAGCAGCAAGGAGGACATCTCAAAGAAGAAGACGATACTTCTTCCTTGCGTGGACGTCTTTCTCAAACAAACCCTAAATCATGCTCCGCGATGCAGCGATTAGTATCTGCTTTAAAACCTTGAATGATTGATTGGGAACGATCGACTTGTCTTCGGCCAATCATTCGTTCTGCAAATGAGACTTGGTTGGCCGATGATGACGCGTTCCTGTCAAGAAAGAAGCTGATGACAGTCAAGAGGTAAAGTCTATTTTATCTATGAAGAGGAGCTAAGACTTGTCTACGAGAAAAAACATGTTTTTTATTTCCAGTGCAAACCTTGAAGCCAAACACAACAGCTGACAAACATAGCACGATTATGATTCGTACTCACTCAACTAGCTAATCAATCCCTTTTGAGTGGGAGTGTTTTTATATTAGATTGGCAATGAAGAAGAAAGAACAAGTGGGTGAAAGGTTCCACACACTCATTTGCAGCATGTTATGCCTCAATTGTTGTAGGATCATATCCAATTCAATCCATCATGACCAAAAAAACTTTCATATCTGCAATGCAATCCATCCATTTGACAGAAGGGCTTGACAAACCACTGCCAAGGAAAAAGTTGCAGCCATAGCTGGTCATAGTTGTGCTTTCCATCATGGATAGCAAAAAAAATCTTCTGTTCAACTTCGTCTAGCTGCTTGCAACAAGAGAACAGATACTAATGACTCCTCGCTAGCCTTTGATAGACTGAGAGGCCAAGCTCACGACATTTCCATATGGTACACCGAGATCAAATTTCGGTTTTTTATAGAAATTTTTAGGTTATTTACCCTGAAGTTTGATTCTCGGGAGTTCTTTAGTTCAGCTAATATATATAGGAAAATTTTCATATATCTCTATAAACTCATGATATTTTTTCTACAACTTGTATAAAAATTGTAATTGTTTTATTTCCGTGAAGTTTATTTTTTGAATACCTTTTCGAGAAAACACAACTTTTCGGCAGTTTACAAAAACTTTAGAGAAACATTAAAGAAACAAACTTCACTTTTTAGGAGTATAAAAAACTTATTGCTTAGAGTTTTTAATAAAAAATTAATAATCTTAGTGCAAATTTACAACTAAACACTTATTTTATCACTATTAGTAAAAAACTATTCGTTTTATACTATAAATTTAATTAATTTAATTAAAATATTTTTAAAAATAATTTAATTTAATTTAACTTAATTTATTAAATTAATATAAAAAATAAATTATTTTTATTTAGTTTTATTTCCAAATAATTGGTTTATAATTATCAGATAATTGATTTGACAAAACTAAATTTTAAATTTTCGGTTTTGTAAAATCAAACAAAAATTTTCATAGAAATAAAAAAAAAAATAATTTTATATATAATATATTTTTTTTCCTTAAAACTTTCCAACATTGCTTATAAATTGCTGAAATCACTGAAATTCTTGCAAATAAAAATTTTACCCCGTGGTTCGTTGTTAACCAAGACAGATTTCATTACATGCAAGCCCCTATGGACTAACACGTAAAAATATATGCAATTCCGGATATTCAGATGTAATTATCGAGAATTTAGGTACTCAGATGTAACTATCCGTCCGCAAAAATCCAAAACACAAAACCTCTAATATCATGGCTCTCTCTCTCTTGTTAACAACTCTCCTTCATTTCCGTTGACTATCCAATATTCTCTGTGCCGTGCATTTTCAGCTGACATCTTTGCTTTGGTCTCCCTCACATGACTAAGGAGGGGTTGTTTGAATGAATTTTTAATTTGGAATGGAGAAATTTGTTAATTTTATTAATTTTGAAAAATTGAGAAAATTATTAAAATTATCTAATTTTAGTGTTTGAATGAGTATTTTTTTAGATAAAATTAGAAATCAATTAATTTTATTAATTTTAAAAAAAATATTAAATTTAATATTAAATTTCGTACAAAATAAAGAAAATATAAATATAATTTATAAACACAAAATATTTATTTTTTAAAAATTTAATAATTTATTTATAACTAAATAAAATAAAATAATATATTAATATAAAAAAACTAAGTTAATTAAAAAATTAATATAAATTTAAAAATGGTCCAAAAATAAAGAATTCTATAATAATAATACAATTAATTTAGTATTTATTTAATATTTTTTATTAAATAGTTTAATAAACCTAAAATACATATATATTAAATTTAGTACAAAATACAAAAAAATAAATATAATTTACAAACATAACATATACTATTTTTAAAAATAAATATTTTATTTATAAGTAAATAGGATAACATAATATATTAATATTAGAAAAATACTAAGTTAATTAAAAAATATATAAATTAAAAATGGCCTAAAAATAAAGAATTTTATAATTATAATACAATTAATTTATGATTTATTTAATTTTTTTTGTTAAATAATTTGATAAACATAAATACTTATTTTCTTAGAAATATAATTTATTATTTTTTAAAAATATAATTATTACAATAGCCCGAGAATTATATAAATATAATACAATTATTTCAAGATTTATTTATTATAATTTAGTTAACAAATTAAATAATATGATAAACTTAAAATTATAATTTTTAGAAAATAATTTATTTTTAGTTAAATAAATATTTTAAAATTTAAAACACGTAAATTAATTTTATAATAAAAAATTTAAAAATTGGTCTAAATATATAATTCCATTATTTAATTTGCAGGTCCCACCGCAATTATCAGAAATTAGATAAATTTCTCTCAAAATTTTCTAAATTCAAAATCGAAATTAAAAGATAAAACAAATTATCCAATTCCTTGGATTACCAAACACTGAAATTAGAAAATTAAAATTTTAATTACTCTAATTTCCTGAATTCGAGTACTTTAAAACCCATCCAAATACCCCGTAAATCAATCCAACCCAGACAAGAGTCACAAGACCACTTTAAAAAACCAAAACCGAAAAAAAATGGAATTCTGCGGACCGAAACCAAAGTTGCCTCTTACTCAGCAAGCCTGCTTGATGATTTCAAGAACACCACACTTCGTCTTCTCTGCCATTTTTGCTTTCTCCCTCCTCCTTTTTCCTCATTTTTACTCAAAATTTTCAATCATAAATTCTAAATTTTTAAAGAGTAATATTTTTTTTCATTGTTTGTATTCGACTTGCTATACGACAAACTCCTTCCTCACCCACAACGGCCTGCATTCTCTTACTTAGCCCCTTCTCTCCGCCCCGAAGTTCTCTTCAGCAACACCTCCCAGTTCTCACCATCGGAGCTCTAATCCCTTCCTGCTTTTGCGTTGTTGATGGGGAATTTTAGGTTCAGGATATCCAATATGATGCCCAATGCCTGGTTCTACAAGCTCAGAGACATGAGCAAATCCAGCAGCAGAAACCAGTGCATCAAGAGAAGCCACCATTCCGTCCGTACAAGCACTAGTACTGCTCCAAAGCCATTCCTCTCATCTCGTCAGCAAGCCTATGTTCCAAGCAGAGCTTCTTACTACATCTCCAGCAGAGCAGGAGAGGCAGAGAAGCTCCCGAACTCTCCAGTTCATCATCCAAAAGCCTCAGACACCCACTTCCCTCTTGATCCTCCTCGGCCGTCGAACCGCAAAGCCCACCGGAAGCCGGGGAAGCCCAAGGTCATTCCCTCTTCAGTCTCTGCCAGCTGCGACTGCCGCGTTTCTCATTCTGACCGTCCGGCAGCAGGCAGCGATATCACCATTGAGCTCCCACCAATTCTGACAAAACCTTCGGAGGAAGCTGAGCAGCTGCAGAGTAGGAAATCCCCGCCGCGGACAATCCAGAGGCTGAGACTGCGCGGGAATTCTCCTAGACTGGCGAGTAGAAAACCGAAGAACAAAGCCACACAGCTTCAGCAAGGGAGGAAGACGGTGTGGACGCAGAGCTTCGCGGTGGTGAAGGCATCCTCGGACCCGCAGAGGGACTTCCGGGAGTCGATGGTGGAGATGATCGTGGAGAACAACATCCGGGCGGCGAAGGACCTGGAGGAGCTTCTTGCCTGTTACCTTTCGCTCAACTCCGACGAGTACCACGACGTGATCGTCAAGGTGTTCGAGCGAATATGGTTCGATTTTGTCGACGTTAGATTGTAGAGATATGTTTTGCTCGTTGATGTGTTTGGCGTCGGTGACATCTGGGTTTGTGCAATATGTAGTGCTGCAATGAGTTCTCTTTTTTTTCCTTTTTGTTTTTTAGATTCACTGCCGCATGGAGAGATTGCATTTAATTTGGTACATCTTGCATTGAAGCAAACACCATCCGTCACTCTCAGAATGAGAAAAGTTCATTCAGTTCTCTTAAGAAACAGAGCAAGAGAAGAATTGGAGCAAATTTCGAGCATTTTGATTGGAAAATTCAGAGAAAAAATAAAGTAAAAAGATAATAAGCTGAAGAATTAAAGTTGTTGAGAATTATTTTTAATTGTCATGAAGCTTCGTGAACAGGTCCAAAATATCAAGACTCCTCCTTTACTAGCTGCCTTCTCATTTGCAGAAATCTTCTATTTTGAAGATAAACCCACATCCTCTACTAAGTATTTTTGTGATTATAGAGATAGTCATTTTGGAGATGTAAAGCCTCAAAACATTATCTCATGCTAAAACCCTCGCAACACTAGAAGTCATTTGGATTGGAATGATCATAAAATTAGTATGATTAATGAGTTAGTCATGATTTTTATTCCAAACGAGACCCAGAGTCCCTGCTAAAAGTAGCATCAGGGGGTTAAATGAAAAAGTCCAAGAAATAGCATGGATAGAATGAACAGAGGGCACTCTTCTAGGTTCAGTTCCCAAACTGACAGTTTCAGCCTTTCAGGTACTACTACCATTTCCAGACTTCAGGAACTGTGTCTCAAACAGTATGTATGATCATGGATTCAAAGAAAAATAAATAAAAGAGCACAAAAAAACACTCCTTTTGTTCTTTATTTTATGAAGAAGCAGCTATGATTGTCAGGTCAAAAACATCTCCATTTATAGTAAAGAAAGGCAATAAGAATCCAACTGGTGAATGAAGTGGTAAAACCTAGTGCCAATGTTTCAAATAGTGAAACAGTGGAGGGAGCTCTGAGTTCTGCCTGGAACTGACACGCCACACATTTATTGTTCTCCTTTTGATTCTTGAGTTTAGGGTTTTTTGGCCTTGAGACATCGAATCATGACAGAAGATGTCTTGCAAAGATAAACGAGTAGAGGAGTTCTTGTTTGCTTCAGAGATCAAATCAGAAAAAAGTAGATCATCATAAATAAAGTTGTGTTTTGTTTCTTTTTTTATCATTAAATTAAAAATGCAGTTTTTTTTTTCTTGGAAAGATTCTATTCAGAGGGCAGGGCATGGGCAGTGGGCAGAGACTTCAGTGAGCATGGTTTCCATCGATCTTTTTGCTCTAGATTGGAGTCGAGCAGCTTTTGAGTTGTGTTTGGATCATCATCTTTTCAATCGTTATGTGCCAAACTCTCTTTGTGATGGATTACCGTATCAGTTTGATGTGTATGCAGTGTTGCAAAAGAACCAAAATACCAAGAAGACTGGCTTTTATTTCTCTGCTTTTGAAAGAGACCATCAGAGCTTACACAATTTCAAATTTACAGATATTGATTATAAAAAGTTTAAAAATATCAAATCAAATCATTATACTAATCAGATAAGAAATTACACGAAGACAAGAACGACACAAAATTCTGATACAAACCGAAAGAAACGCACGTAGCGGTGCGAATCTATTGCTGTTGTTTTGCCCGACAGCTCAAAGATTGCGTTGTTTTATCACCAACTAATAATATTGCAAAATATAGGACAAAATAAAAGAAAAAACAAAAACCTTTTTTTTTTTTTCTGGAGAATAAGAAGGTGGTGAGCTTGGTGTCGGCGAGGTTCGGGTCAAGGAATGGGTCCGACATCGCGGTGCGCCCACCAAACACTCCCCGGCCCCGGTTTTTATTTGTTATTGCCTTCCCGGTCGCAAATCCCGGACCTTAGGCGTCTAGTTGTCTTATTTTGATTGCTCGGTGTAGGATTTCGGTTTCGGTCGTGGCTTGTTTTCGCGGCACGCCGGTCCACGCTGCTGCTTATTGGCCATTGACATGTATTCTGTGGGAGATTTGTCGATCTCTTGTTTCTAATCCCTCGACAACAATGTGCATACACTCGAAAATCTCTTTTTATACACCATTTCCTTCATTTCTTCGAGCTTCTCCAACAACTTGAACCGAAACAGAGAGCGGCAATGAATGAGGATGACATCGCAGAGAGAATGAAGACAAGCTGCGCTCGAGACATTGAGTAGTCAAATGTTTTAGTTGAGTAATCTCAGCCATCACGCATGCGGAACAAGTTGCATATTGGTATTGCGGAGATTATAAGTAAGCTCAAAATGACGAGACTCTTCTCGACAAGTAGATAATCGTAAAATAATTTACAATAAATTATAATTAGTCTGCCCAAATTGACTTTTTTGCGATTTAAAAACATAATTATATGACGATGGTGCCTGTTCTCATGGATGACAATAGGCCTATAATTTCGGGAAAAAAAATAATGAAAAAGTTAAAGTAATGCAATGGGCCGTAGTTCGAAGGTGTCTTTGGTGAGAAATACTCTGATTAAAACAACAGTCCGATTATAAAAAAAAAAAAAAGAAAAAAGGGGGAATTATTTTTTTATAAAAATACATTTAAAAATGATTTATTTATTTTAAATTTAAAATAATAAAAAATTACTTTAATTATTTTTTAGATATTTGGGTGTTGTCCAACTTGCACTAGGTTTGTAGAGGTCCCAAACCCTAGAGAAACCTGAGCCACACGATCCATCAGATCAAAGATCAGACGGACGCGATGGATGTAATGGCGCCGCCCGTCCAGACAAGAGAAACACGGACCCATGTGAGCTCCGATCCCCAGAGAAATTGGACGGCCGGGATCGCCACAAGCCCCCGCGTGAGCCATTCTCTCCTGCATGGCCTAGCTCGAACCGTGCATGGATTTTGTCGTGTTTTACACGAGTCAAAGATTTAATAGGATTTCTTCCCCAACCAGTTTGTCCTGTTCTTTAAGTCAGAACTTTAAATTTTATTCATTTTTTTAAAAAATTTTCGCCACCGGCCGTGTGCTTCCTCCGCCATTGATGGCTCTGCTCATGAACTTGTCGTATCCGGCGATAAAATAATTTTAAAATATGACATAAAAATAAATAAAAAAACAATTACTATATTTAAAAGATCACCATTTCTTAATAATTTGGTGGAAGTGTCTCTTTAGTTGTTTAATAATTCTTTTATGGAGCAATGGAGGCATGAATAAAATAACTTTTAATAAAGAGTTTAATAATTAAAGTTTTTTATTATTAAAATAAATGCATATTTTTTTTTCATTTTGATAAAATAATTAAATTATATAGAGTGTTTTCGGAAGTGTTAATTTAGTTTATAACTCGTGAGCAACTCAAACTCAATCTAATTTGATTTAAATTTGGTTTAACTCATTTGACAACAACCCGAGTTTGAGTTCAACCTTGACCTGTTGGATTTCGTCTTATGAATATATATATATATATTAATATATAAAAATATTTTTTTAAAAAATATATTTTATATAATATATATATATAATTATTTAATTGTGATATTATAGCTGATATAATTTTTATATTTAAATGTTATTTTATTAATATGATTTGTTCAATATTTATATTTTTAAATTATTTATATAATTAGCATTATTTAAAAATATTTTAGATTTAATATTTTTTATTATAATTTCATGAATTGTAATATTTGATGTTATGATTTTTTTTATAATTTTTTATAATTATTTTAATATAAATTTAATTAAAAAAATAATTTTTAAAAAAGTGCCGGGCCAAGCTCGACTCGAGCCTGAGCTTGAGCTCGTTAATTTTGAAATGGCTCGACTCGGCTCGTTCATGTCCTTAATTATGTTACATGGCAACTATGCCTTAGAAACTCAAAGCTAATGTGTTTTAAAATATAAAAAATATATTTTATAAATAAAGTTAAAAAACACACTCTATAAAATATTAATTTTGTATAAAAATAATTATTCCTTTTTTAGACAAGTATAAATATAAAAAGGATTGTATCTACAAAGGAATAAATTTGTGTAACTCTAACTTAATTAACGTACATGTCACTAGTTAAATATAATTAATTTTTGCTAACTTTTAATAACACTCTTAATTTTTTTATTAAAGAGAGCCTATAAATGTAAACAGCCACCTCGGAAAGATTACATTATTAATCAGTTGCAGTTCGAGCCCAGAAACTTCTTTTTTAATATATACAAATATAATTTTAAAAATATATTATATGATATGTAATATTTTTCATACATTTAATTATTTATTTATGATCTTCGGTTAATGTTGTTTTTTAATTTAAATATTGTGATTTAGTTTTCATTATTTTAATATTAATTTTTTAATAATTATTTTAAATATAAATTAGTTGAAAAATTTATTAAAAACAACTTTTAAAATTTAAATTTAAGATGAATTCGGTTAACTCGCTTTAAATCCGACTGATGATTCTGAGACCAGCGAAGCTCGAGCTCTATTTGGTTCGTTTAGACACCGTTTGATTTAATATCAGGATCGAGATTGAGATCAAAATTAGTAAATTATTTTTGTAAATTAATATTTTTTATCAAAATTAACGCTCTAAGCTCATAAAATTATTTTATTTTTTATAATAATTTAATTTAATAATAATATAAAATAAGTAATATTAATTGTATGAAAAAAAATAATTCTGAAAAAAAAACATACCAAACCAAACGGATCTTACATTTGCAAGTGCATCAATTTCGAACAGTGAAACAATGATATTTTGCACGCTGACGAAGGAGGTCGGAGAAAAGCGAAAGAAATTAATGAGTATCTTCACCTGCAGACCGAACAATGGTGCTACATCCTCCCTACACCACCCTACATGGGCCTACAAGTCAGCACATTGGGCCCAACCTGGGCTGCCCCATGGGCTTGCGCGAAGATTCGCACTGGAGACATTTTGGTCGCGGATGGGTCACGTGCCATAAAGCGCGGGCCTGTGCGTTGGATGCAACCAATGTGCCAATTAAATCGGCTTGACCCGAATTGGGTGCCACCATGTCACAAAAAGCAGCCTATGAAAGTGATACAATCCTCTCGGGTGTCTAATCGGCTGTAGCTTTGTGATTTGATTTGAGAGAAAGCTCCCGTTCTATCGTGATTGCTGGGGAGATTTGTAGAAGCATTATGATTTGGTTGTCTGGTTTTTCAGTACGGCGATTTGAATGCAACAACACAAGGACATACGAGCATCAAGCAAGCTCAATGAATGCAACGACTCAGAAACACATTCCTGTATTCCATTTCTTTCCGGTTGAAATGGAGAAAAATGGAGAAAGGTCAGAACTCCTCACAGCAGCAGAACCAAACCTTCAACCAACGTCATCATATCTCTGTTTCTCTGAAACCTATTGAAACCGATTGGATCGAGAACTGTGTCTATCCACCCGTATGCAGCACTCTCCTCAGTTCTCACGTTCAAAGTTTATAGAGGAAAAATAGGAGTAGGAGAATGAGCAGCTGACAGATAATGGAGATGGTGTCTGTGACCGCCCAATATAGTACAATATTATTTGTGAGCGTCTATAGTGCACAGCTTATCTAATGTTAAGGTTTTATTTTTCTCAAGTTTTTAGAAAAAAATTTTGTTATTGAGTTTACGATAATCATTATATTTAACTCAGTTTTAATTCATGCACTTTATTAATATAGGATTAAAGATAACTGTTGTCAGTCACATACCTTACTGCTTATTCATTGGCCTACTGATCCATTGAATCTAACAATCTCCTTCCCTAAAAAGCTCAGTATCATCGCTGAGTTAGTCTACAACGATTAAGAGATACAAAGTAATTTTGATATCACTATGCGACGCCTCCGACTCAACATGATATTATTTCTGAGTACGATAGTTATCCTATATAGTCCAATTTCAATTCTTGTATTTTATTGATGTGAGACTAAAAATAACTTATTGTTAGTCGTAGACTGTTGGAGAGTTGCAAGAGTGTCAAACCAGATTCATATAGTGAGCCAGACACCAAATAATCCCAAAAGGTTAATCTTATGGGATATGAGCCTTTTTCAATATATATATTGGACTCTATCTATTCAATATCCAATATAAAATTAATTCATCATATCTGACATTATATTAATATCCTCATTCAGGTGTGATTTGATCACATCAATTTTAACACTATTAATTAAAATTTTTTTTTACTCAATCACTTCTATCATATGACTCATACCCTCGCATTGGCCTCTGGTCCCCACGCTCTTGCCAGTCTCGCGCTCGCGCCCACGCACTTGCCAGCCTGGCACCTATGCCGGCGCTCTCTCTCCGGCCTCACGTCTACCTCGCGTCAACACTCACACCCTCACCGGCCTTTGCCATGAGACTAATATGCAACTCAATTCAGTTGCATCATCACGATAATTTCAGTTTTAAACGTTTACACAGTTTCGAACCCAAAACTCCGATACTATTTGTTGGGGAGTCGTAAGAGTGTCAAACCAAATCAATATAGTGAGCGGATCACCTAACCATAAATATATGAAAAATTTTCATTATATATATTAAACTTTATTTATCCAATAATCGATGTAAGATTAATTCATGATATCTGACGTTATAACAGTAAATTCTATTGCCTACCCATTGGCATGCTGGCATTCCGGACCTAGCACCATGGATCAGGTCCAATAGAACTCCTGGGTCCATATTGATTTCCAAAAACTCTCAAACAGTACTCCCACGATCCAACTTGACATTATTTCTATGGAAGAAGAGCGTTCTGCTTTCGATTTTGTTCATTTTAAATGGCTAGCTAATTACGAAAAATAACCAATAAACCATACTAGCTTGATAATGTATATATGATGATTTTAAGTTTCCAAATATTTTAGAATGTCTCGACCATTTAAACGATTTTAAATATTTCATGATATTAAAAATACTAAAATTTCGAACTCCACGGTATCCATCTTCCAACATACATAAAACCCTAAACCTGGGCAGAGAGCAAGAAAAATAATCTTCCCTGCACTCCTCCCGAGCACACACACTAATAGTATTCAAAGTTGTATGAAAAACATTGCAGTTCTTCAAACTGATGAAGAAGTTATGCAATGAGCTCTAGGGTCTCTCAGCTCCTCCCCCATGTAAGCCCCTGCTTCTTCCCTTCCCTGCGCGGCGAAGCCGAGGATCCCTTCCGTGACCACGCCATCCGAAAGCCAATGTTCTCCACGGCCCCGACCGTCTTGAACAGCCGCTTGTTCAGCTCCTCCACCAGGTTCTTCTGCAGCAGCTGGCTCCTCATGTCGATCATCGACCGGTTCCTCATCATTCTTTTCTCCGTCGCTGCCCTCTTCCCGTCTTTGGTGCTGCCGGATCTTGGAAACTCCAGCAGCACCTCATATTTCTTCCGGAACTCGGCCTCCAGGGAGCTGGATTTTCCGCTCTCTTCGGGGCAGAACTTAGTGGACTTCTGGTTCTCGATTAAAGGCTCTGCTTCTTCTTCATTAGCTCTTGACTCGCTCTTCGCCTCTTGCTCGTCGCCAGAGTTGTAGTTCACGTTGGAGTACTTGCAAGAGCGCATTGAGCTCGTATCGTTATCGTCATCATCGTCGGCAAGGAGATCATCTGTAGAAGTTATTTACAATCAATATAGCATTACGAGAGTTTTTCATACTATGAAGAGCAGCATGCAGAGTACCTCTAAGCCAATTATCTTCAAAAACCTCGCGTCGCCGGCAAGAAGAGTCCGGCTCAAACACCGAGCACTGGGAGGAAGCCGGCGAAGACATGTAGTAGAATGGATGGTTGTCATCCCCATAGCTGTACACATGATGCAGCTCCTCTTCTTCCTGTCCTTGTTTCCAGTCAGGAGCCAGGTTTGAAATCTCCTGATTGATGACCTCTGCTATTTCCGACGGGTCTCAGCCAGTGATCTCCAGCTCCTTCACCATCTCATTCGCCACATCGATCGATGTGTCGCTCAGGACGTCGAAAAGAAAGTGTATGTTCCTCACTTGCCCTGATTTGCGAATAAAGAACTTACAATCAGCAAACAAACAGCATTGTAGTTCAGAGAACACCGTCACTACTTGCAGAGCATACCATCTTTATCAGAAATCTGCACTTTGAGGAAGATGGTGTTGTCCTCAAGATTCATCTTCCCGGTGATTGTCAAGTCGGTTCGCCGCTTAGCCTTAGGCGAACACGGCGACAACCGAGTCTCCGTTCCATGCTCCTCTGCAAAATTTGGTTTTAGCATCTGCAATGCCAGTGGCGGCGGCAATGGACGAATCAGTTCACAGCCGGCGAGGAATGGATCAAGAAGGAGCTCCTCTGCAGAGGACCTCTTCGACACGTTCTCGAGGCATCGCCCAATGAATCGCTTCGCGTCGGGATCTTGAATCCTGTGAAAAGCTTTAGGTAGCTTCCCCTGAACAAGATCGAGCACCATTCATCTGTTACTTTACTGGTTACTTGTTAGCTGGTAGTACCGAGTAGCAGAGAACAATGACTTACTGAAGTGACTTTCTTGTATATTTGAACACGATTGGAGCACTCGCTGTAGGGATACTCAGAAGTGAGCATCTCCAGCACGCACATGCCGAAGGAGTACATGTCCACGAGCTCGTTGTACTCCTCTTCGTAGAGCTCCGGCGCCATGAACTCCGGTGTCCCTGTTCATCATCCACCATTTCCATTGAACTTGTTGATATACAGGGACGAGGCATGAAGAGAAAAGAAAAGAAAGATTAGATTGCCTATGACGCTGTGTGCCGCGTGAGAGCCCCGGAGAACGGCCGCCAATCCGAGATCCCCGATCTTGACTTGCCCCAGGTGGCCATTGACGAAAATGTTGTCACACTTGAGGTCCCGGTGGATCACCGGAGGGTCGTGGCCGTGGAGGTAGACGAGCCCTTGCAGTATCTGGCGCGCCCATCTCTTGACCGCCCTGATGTCCACTCTTCGATACCTTTCCCGGTACTCTCTCAAGGTCCCGGAGGTGAACAATTCGGTGATGAAGTTGAAGGTCCGGTTCTCGACGTCGATCCACGAGGCGTGGAACCGGATGATGGAGTCGTGCTGGAGAGTGCTGAGGAGGTGGACCTCCGAGTACATGCGCTGCAACGCCCCTGGCGAGCGGAGGACGTCGCATATCTTCGCTTGGTTCCAGGCAACCTCGATGCCGTTCAACTCGTCAAAAGCTCTGTACACCGTCTTCATTGCTCCTTTCCCGAGCATCTCCTCGAACTGCAAAATATATATTTGTGTAAAAGAATATATCAGAAAGAAACAGATTTCATTCAAGATGAAAAAGGAAAAAAAAAACTAACGACAATTTCAGAAACGTCCTCTTCGAAAGAGCAAGAAGAAGAAATCTTCGTTCATATTCTCAATTAGTAATAGGAATCGATATCAAACACTTGAAAACTGAAATAGCTATTTTTTACATCATTAACATTCCAAAAATCATCAAAAACAGACATTAATTAAATTGGCAAGTTGCTTCTTTGGTCAAATCATTTGTTTCTGAACTAAAGCTATTCTTCTCGCTTGTCCTGAATTATGAATCATCCGACTAGAAATAAATGTCTGCGTAAATGAAACATAAATGAGGTCCAAGTACCAAGATACAAACCATAAATCACCATTTCCTCTTACCAACCAAAACCGATAAACCCTAACATCATATTATGGAATCAAACAGTTAGAACACAGACATCATACCAAACATGAACATGATGATGAACCGGACAGCGACACACCAACAATCAAAACTTACGCGTCCATATCTACCGGAGGAGTCGGTCTCGATGTAGCGTTGCTCCTCCAGTCTCCGCATCTCTGATGATGCCTGGGTTGTATCTGAAATCTGAGAACGCACGACAGAAACTGATGGTAGCAGAGAAGGGCTAGATCCTCGGCTTTCCTTCGTGGTTCTCGTAGGAGAAGCCGCCGAAGAGGAGCCAGAAGAGGCGGGAATAGTCGACGGAGGGCATCACCCACGCCATGTCCACGGCCCCGGGGCGCGAGCAGTCGAAGCGGCGTGGGTCCATTGATACAAGAAAGAGGGGCGGCTGATAAATGGTGCGTGGAGAATTTTCCAGGGGCAGAAAGGGGATAGTGGGGGTGGGTATTATGGGAACATTAGAAAACGAGGGAAGAGGTGGTGCGTGGCGTTTTGGGAAGGGCGTGGGGCTCTGAACCTGAAGAACCTGCGGCTGAGCTTTGAGGGAAGCATTTGCAGTGGGTAGAGAGAGAGGAACTTGGGGGTGGGGTGGGAGGCGAGGGAAGAGCATGGGACGAAGAGGCTGTGGGCGAGAAGTGGCAACGTGGGAGGTATAAGAGGGGGGAAGACGGGACTTGAGGTAGGCCCCGCTTATGGCAAACGACGACGACAGATATTAATGGGATTGGGTAATTTTAAAAGATTTTAAAGGGATATCCGTAAAATCAAATATGTGAGGGCAAATTTTGTTGCAAAAAATATCAGAAAATTTTTATAATTTTCTGAAATTTTTTTATGAATCTCCCATATTTTTAAAATTTTTTATCAACTTTTAAAAATGTCTAAAATTCAAAATCAGCCTCTAAAGTAATTAATTTTGTAAATAAAGTGTAAATTTATCATTATTTATAAACATTGAAGTATTTATATATGAGGTAAAATATATATAAGATAATATATTTTTACATAAGGATGAATTCACACATTTATTAGCATGGTTAATTACTCTAAGGACTTATTTTAAATTTTAAAAATTTTCAGGAGTTGACAAAATATTCTAGAAAATTTCAGAGATTTTCTAATATTTTTTCTAATTTTCTTTGGTGTATACACATATAAATCATCATAATTTTTTGTCTTTTAAAATAAAATAAACTAAAATTTCTTAGAAAAATAAATTGAGTTTTTAGTAAGGAACTGTTAATCTTTAGATTTTGATGATAATCAAACTAATATTTAATAAGTTTATTTAGTTATAATAAACTTTAGAATTTTCAATAATCATTTAAACTCATGAAAGATTGAGTCTTAATAGCTTGAAGATGATGACTCGAAAATAAAGAAAATGACAATTTGGAAATAAAACTTAAAGTTCAAGTTAAAAGCCCATATGCTTAAAGTGGAAGATTAATTCTAAACTCATATGTTTAGTTTTTCATTTTTGTTAAGTCAAGAATTTGATTGTTATTTTATTTGAACTCTTAATTAATACTCTAACTTAACTTAGAATACCTTTATCAATTTATTATTTATCTAAAATAAGTTTTAAGTTGGTATTAAAATGAGCTAAAGTTGTAAATAACCTAGTGCATATTTTTTGTAAACTTTAGATGTCCGAACTTTATGATTCAAGTGTTCGAACGTCTTAGAAAACTATTTAGTTTTACAAACAACTTTGAAAGCTTGAACCTTTTGATTTTGACACCCAAAATTCTCAAACAAAAAAATTCACTCTCAATTATCTGGGATTTCGGTTATCCCTTTTTCGCTTCAATCTTTGGAAGTTGAGAGTTTGAATGTCCAAACTTATGATTTGGATGCCCTAACTTGTGATATTATCTCTTAACAGCAAGTTAAATTTGATTATTGAACTAGTTCGAATGACTAAAATTAAGTTTTGGGTGCTCAAAAATGGTAGGCATAGTCATGTACGATTCTCAAATAGTTAGATTTTTTTTCTAATGATTATATAAAGTCTTGAAATTTCTTTACTCATTGAGGAAATTAGGTTTTTTTATTTTTAGAACAAGATCCACTATCATAAAGACTTTAAGTCTTAACAAAAGCTTAAATAGGCATTAATTTTCAAAATTTCAAATTCTATTGTACTCAAACTTTGAGAAAATATTATTGTGAGATTTTTTTTTCTTTTTTCAATCTTTATCATTATAATTTTTTTAGGTTGTTAGGAGAATATTAAATGCTTCTAGGTCTTAAAAAAAATAGTGAGAGTGCACATTTCTTTGCTTATAAAGAATGGGCAAGTGACTCTAATGTAGAGCGATACTAGAGATTTACGAATTTGATGTAATGACATGGCTTTATCTGCATGAATCGACAGCTCTAATGAAAATCTAAGCCCTCATGATTGAGGCAGGAGAATGAAATAGATGCAATTGATCGCCGAATAATATATATCGGTTTACACTTTCTCTACATTTTTTCTTATATTATATATTTAAATTTGATATTGATTAAAAATTATCATATATATATGATTGTGGATTAATTATTTTCACATGTTTTAATTATTTTACTAATTTTAATTAAGTTTTGATCATCTCTTGTACTTAAAGTGCTTTTAAGTTTATTAAATTAATAAAAATTTATTTTATTATTTAAAAACCTATTTTACCCTTTTCTTAAGTTATCATTTTGGGCCACCAGGAACTATTGTCTTCTTGTAAATTTACGAAAAATTACCTACATTGTCACTATTAGAAAAAAAATCACTCATATTATATTTTAACTCTACAAAAAATCACCTCAATTAAAAAATTCAAAAAATATTATATTTTAATTAGATTTTATCAAATTAAAATTAATATAAATTTATTTTAGTTTGTACAACTATTAAATTAATATAAAAAATTTTATTTTAATTTTTATAAAAAATTGGTTGTCTAGTAATTATGAATCAACTATATGAAACAAAATCAAATGAGAACAATTTATATTAATTTAATTATTACAAATTTAATTAAAATTTTTTTAGAAAATATTTTTATTGTGATATTTTTATGAATTTATAATATAATATGAGTATTTTTTTGCTAATAATAATTAAGTAAAGGATTCTCTATAAATTTATAATAAAATGGACGTTTCTTGCCTAAAAACAAAAAAAAATAAGATACAAAATGTTGAGGCTAGAAAGCAAAAAGCAGTTAAAATTAAACAAAGAAAATAGAAGTAAGAAAAGGAGAAATATTTTGAGTAGGAAATAGTTATTTGGTCAATTTCAAGGAGACAATGCCAACAATATTTTTTTTGCTAACTCATTTTGTAGAAAAACAATAAGATTGTGTTATCTTTTACATATATCCCCTTAGACTTTATGATATTAGATTGGATATTTACACTTAACCCCTTGAAGTTGTATGAAATTACAAATTCCTCCCTCTTCGCATATAATAATTAATGTCTTATAATCTGCCGTGTGAAAATTTATTCTCTGTCTACATCATGAAAGATCAGTTGATTCGACAAAAGGCTTATTTTAGTACATTATTGAAGGTTAGTTGTAATATATTTTGTCTCCGAACCCCACCACTAAGTTTAAATTTCTAACAAAGCCATCATAATACCTCGGATTGCGCGTTGACCACGCGCGGCAACATTTGACCAGGCCATGTTACACACTGATTAAACAATGATTAGCAAGTTAATTAATAATTATAACTTTCAAATAAAAAATGAAGTTCCTGTTAGAGAGTTATTATAAGTCACATGTGAGGCTGGAAATAAAAAAAAATGAAAAGTGCAGGGTTGTATTTGTTTAGTGCGATATTTTTCGTAAAACCCCTTGTATGATAGTGAAATTATATATAACATTCTCCATGGATTATTTTCCTTATATAGAACCCACAGACAATTCGAAAATTCGTGTCGAGCGTACAAATAATTAATATTTAATTATTACTATTAATAAAAAATTATTATGCTGGGGGGAGTTGTTTAACAGAGTTAAAAATTTTTAATATAGGATTATTGGTATTGGGCTCGAGCATCACCTACAACATGATTGACCTATTAATAAAAATTTTAAAAAATTAATTACAAGATATAAAATTTGAATTAACAATTTATTAATTGAAATTAGTGAAAAAAAATAGCGGGGTGTTAGGGGTGTAATCGGCCGGGACGAATTTGGGTCTTGCCAAATTTGAGCCTAATGTTTAATTTTTAAATTCAAATTTGGCATGAATATGAAATTATATATTAAATTTCTCGAGCTAATCTCGGACTTGGGATCAAATATATTTATTTTTATTAAAATTTTAGGTTTTAGTTGGACTCGAAAGCGAAAAACCCTAAATTCGAATTAAAAAAATTCCTGGTCGAGTCCCTCTGCTTTTGACCACCCGACGCCCCGACCCATTGACAGCCCTGATGAGTGTGTTTTTGTTTGTCGAAATTTTGCATTTTCGAGATTTACATTAAACTATTTCGTTTCTAAAATATTTACACCAAACCACCTTTTTTTTTTAATATTACACAATAAGGGGAAAATTATTATTAAAATATGTCAAACGTGACTAATTTTTAGACTCAATACATGACTAAATTATACAATAAGAATTAATTTGAGGATTATTTGGCTGTTCATGAGTGAATGAAAAGTGTAAAAAAGTAATTGCAAGTGAAGTAATTTTTGTCCACTTCTCACTTACTTATAGAGGTGATTGAAAATAATTCATTTTTAATATTTAATTGGATAAAAATATATTTTGAAAGTACAATTATTTATGTAAAATATTTTCTATTTACTTATTGTTATAAATTTTTTTAGAAATTTATATTATTTTTATATGTGAGATTTTTAATCTTATCATAATTTAAAATATCATTATGTTCATTTTTAAAAGTTAATTCAGTAAAAAAAATATAAAAGTAAAATTTAATTTATTTTTTACTTTTACGTCAAAAGTGCTTATAAATGAAATAACTTTCAAAAAATCATTTCTAAATAATCAAATAATAAAAGTGACTAAAGTGATTTTACTTTCAATCATTTCTCTTTACTTATTGTCAATAAAACAACTCCTTAAAAATTCGAGCACTAATGACCATGTTACTCTAAATAATAAAAAGAGAAGTATGAAAAAACCATGAAAATTTTTAAAATTTCTTATTAGTCCCTTATATTTTAAAAATTTCTAAAATTGAAAATCAGAGTCACTGAAATAGTTAATTTTTTATAAGTATTTTGCTTTATATATAAATATTTTATTTGGTATATAAATAGGTAAAGTATTTATATATAAAACATAATATTTAAAAATAATGATAAAGTTACTTTTTTATTTAAAGAAGTAACTATTTCAGAGGTTAATTTTGACTTGCAAAATTTTCAAAAATTGATAAAAAAAATATAAAAAATATAAAAAATAAAAAGAATTTCAGAAATTTATAGGAGTTTTTTAAGTAATTTTTCAATAATAAATGACCAATTGCTATTGAAAACTCGAGAAATGGAGAAATTCAGTGGTTGTCGAAGTATTATTAAGCGCACGGGAGAGTGACCACAATCGAAACCCCCACGCCGACGACTATGCGAAGCTCCAGCTCGACAGCGGCCTCGCTCTCACTCCGCCGATGGGGTCCTTCCTTCTCCTGATTTCATCCCGCTCTCATTTCACGTTCTTGATTTGGATGAATCCGGCGTCGTTGTCGGATTTCGGATGGACTTTTCCTGGTTTTGCGTTTATCAGTTTGCGATTTTGGAAAGGGATGAGTGGTTTGAATTGATTGTTCCTTTTCTCTGGTGGGCGGCCGATGCAGATATCGACGAGACGGTGATCAAAGAAACAGGTGCATTGTTGTTTGCCGTTTATTTATTTTAACTGTTTTTGTCAATTTTGTGGTTGTTTTAAGTTACCATTTTGATAAAGAGAGCATTTTTGCAGTCTTGTTTGAAAAAACAAAAGGAAGTGATGCTCATAAAATTTACCGAGAAAAACCAATTTTTTACTGCTTGCTAAGGTAAAAGCGATGTATGGTAAACTAAACTTCTTATATATGTCAAATTTCCAATATTTTATCAGAAGTGAGTCATGCGGCGGATCATTTTGGCACATGTAATCCGATGCCATTCTGTGGTTCTAGTTTTCATGTTAAATAACAGTAAATTATAGTTTTAAGGTTCGGCCAAAACCTTTCTATTTCGATCGTGAGCGAAATATTTGGGTTAATTTGATTTCGGTTTTACGTTGGTGTCACGCCTACACCATCGCTGGCCTCGCACCCGTGTTTGAGCCCTCACGGGCATTGAGTTAGCACCCTTACATCGGCCTCTGATGCTCGCACTCGTGCGCTTGCATGAGCGCTGGTGCGAGCGCGAGGCTGATGATGGCGTGGGCACCAGGCTGGTGTCCACGCTCGTGCGAACGCCAGAGGCTGACATGAGGGCGCGGGCTTGATGCCAGTAAGGGCACAAGCGCGAGCGCGAGGCCGGCCAAGACGTGGGCACTAGGCTGGTCAGCTCTCTCGCGCCAGCCTTTGGCGTTTGCTCTTGAGCACGAGTGTGAGCGAGCTCCCATCATGGCGTCTGCACCGTCCTCGGCCTTGCACTTTCGCTCGCGCCCTCGTGCTGACCTCTAACAGCCGCATTCTAGTGCTTGTGCGAGCGTGAGTGAGCTCGCCAACATGGCGCCCACACCCTCACCGCCCTCGCGCCAATGCCCTAGCTCTCATCGGCATCGAGCCCGCAACCTCGCACTGGCCTTTGGTGCCCACACCCGTGCGCTTGCCCGCTTAGCGCCCGCACTCTCATTGGTCTCGCGCCAGCCTCTGGCACCCGCATATGCGTGCTTACGCAAGTGCGCTCGCCAGCCTGGCACCTGCGCTGTCGCCGGCCTCTCGCTCTCGCGCTTGCCTCCTGTGCTCGTGCCCAAGCGTGAGCGCGAGCGAGTTCACCCCTGGGCTACTAGCTTATTCAGCTAATCGTAAAACGTGAGCTTGAGCCAACCTCGAATTCGCTCTTCATACCTACAGTCTTGTACTTTTGAAAACTTTTCGGATGACCTGTGTCTGCTATTATAGTGAAAGTAATTCGAGGAGAATCTTTATTTCCCATCAAATTACTCTGAGTGTCATGCTTTCTCTTCACTATTATAGTCATCAGAACTCCACTTGTAATGGTATTCCCTATTAATCGATAAATATTGCCGCACCTCTCAGCTTTCATTAGGATTCTAATATCGCGTGTTACCTTCATGACTTCATCTCTTACTAAATAATTACAGCCTTTTGAGTCAGTACACCAATTGAAATTAGATTTTTTCGCATCTTGGGGACATACCTCACCCCAGTAAGAGTACGAGTCGTTACATCAAACATATGGATTTTGACTATTCCCATACCGGCGATCTCATATGCTGAATTATCGCCTAACTAAACAGTACTTTTCTTCTTATTCTCTTCATAAGAAATAAATTAATTATTCATAAAGCAAATATGATAAGAACTACCGGAATCTGAAATTCACTTACCAAAAGTGCCGATTTCTGCAGATACTGTAAGAACGTCTCCATCCGCACTATTCTCAGAAGTATCATCCGCTATTGCCATTGTCATATTTGAGGACTCTATCTTCCTACGTTCAAGACAATACCGTTTAATGTGGTCATATTTCTTATATGAATAACATTGTACTTTTGCCTTCAATTTTGATTTGGACCGTTACTTGTTTTCTCCACGTTCTCTTAATCTTTCTCTTTCGTGAACCACCAATCCTTTACCAAACTCCATATCAATATTGGAGTTTTTCCTTTTCTCATTAGAAAGAAAACTAGATATTATATCTTCCATGTTAAGAGTTTTTTTATCATAAAGAATTGTGGTCACAATATGATCGTACGAAATAGGAAAAGACATTAGGAGAATAAGCGTCTTATCGTTCTCTTCAAACTTCACATCAACTTTCAGCAAATCATTGATAATCTTATTGAAGGCATTTAAGTGGTATAATATAATTGTAATTTCGCTGATACGCAGTTTGTATAACTTTTGTTTCAAGTATAACTTGTTTGTGAGGCTTTTTGATATATACAACTTCTTTAGTTTTGTCCAGATGTCCATCGTCGTCTTTTCATCAATGATATTGTACAAAACCTCATTAGTCAGGCTTAGAATAATTAAATTCAATGTCTTTTAATCTATCTCCTCCCAGTCTTCATTATTTATTTTGATCGACCTCTTTTCTTTATCGTCTAACGTCTTTTGCAGACCTTAACAAATAATAATCGTTTTCATTTTCTTCTACCATAAGACAAAATTTATCTTGTCGTCAAACTTCTCTACCTCGAGTAAGGATTTTGTCATCTTGGTTATTTGCTCCTAAACTCTGATATCAACAATTGTTGGGATTCGCAACGAAAGGTTCACAAATCACCTTGTTCTCAAGCAATACAAAAAATAAAAAGTAATACAAGATAAACAAAAATAATAAGATAAGACAGCGAAAGATCCACTATCAAAAGAAAGATTTTTACAAGAGTTTACAATAAAGACTGTACTCTTTCTTACTCAACTAAACTCTTTACCAAATCTTGGCAATGCCTCCACCTTCAAAGAGAATTTTCAAGAGAATATCATGAAAAATTACCACGAGAGACCATTAAGAAGTATTAGAAAGACCCACACACGAGAGTCGACACTCTCTCTCTTTCACTTCTCTCTATTTCTCTCTAGTTCAACATCAATACTACACCACACCTAAACCCTATATATTATAGTATATTTATAAACTCTTATTGAGTCTGAGTTTTACTCTAATTATAACTTCTAATATTACAAATCAATCATAAGTCTAAATTTAACTTTGGATTCCTATACTCAAACTCTAATTTGAGTTTGAGACACCTAAAACTCAATACTCCCTCGCCGGCCTCACACTAGCGCCCGAGCCCTCGTTAGCCTTGCGCTCGTGCCTGTGCCCTCGTTGGCATGGCCTCCGCGCTCGCGCCCTCCTGCCGACATCTGGCGCCCGCTCTCTTGCCGGCCTCGCACTCATGCTTGCGCTCTCGCTAAACTGGCCCCCGTGCCTGCACCCTTGCGTCAGCCTCTGGTGCCACTCCCTCACGCTCGCGCTTGCGCCCTCGTCGACCTCTGTCAGATATTGTTCACATGTATGAGTTTTTGATGTATGGTACCGTTCATTGTTTCAAAATTTTTTAAATATATTATAATATTTTTAATTTAAAAGTAAACATAATTAAAATAAAGTTAAATTTTGATCAAAATATAATTAATAAATAAAAAAATATTGAAACTTGAAATGGAAATGGTTTTATCGAAACGCGTTGATTTTTGTGAATGTCAAAACCGATTTTGAAATCGAAACTCAAAACCTTGGTTAATATATTAAAGTTAAACGTCGAAATGTTAACGTTAGAATTTAGAGATGATTATATTTAATATTCTATAATCTTTACTATTTACATGCAAGTCATTTTGAATATTTATTTCTAATAAATTTATATTGAATCCCAGAAGTTAAAATTGCTGACTAACTAAAGTTGGTATGCACTTAAAATCGTTAAACACAAATATAAATTATTCAAAAAATTTATATAAATCAAACTAGAATCACGTAGGGATTTATAGATAAAAAAGTCTTTTAATAAATTAAATGTAATTATTACATCTAAATTTAAAGATTGTTCTACCCACTAAGTGAGTAACTATAAAATTTAATTTAAATTAATTTAAATTATATTTACTATTATGATAAAATTATTAATAATTTTTTTAAATTTTTTTATAATTTGAAAATTGTTAAAAAAATTTATTATAATTTTAATTTTAAGTCAAAATATAGTCAAACTATGAGTAACACATAATTAATAATTAAAAAAATATTTTTACCAAAACCGAAATGATCGAAACTGAAGTTAAAATGACCAAACCATATTGATTTTGCTAGGTGCCAAAATCAAAACCGAAATCAAAACTTAAATTCTTACGGTAAACAATGAAAGTTTTGTTTATCATCATTAAATGCATTGATTTTTGAATAAGCATGTGAGGTACGAAATTGATTTATTTTCTCATAAATTCAGTTGTATGGAATGAAGAGCTAACCCTTCATCGAACTTCAATCTTGGTATATCTAATGGTTCATCTGTTGCCTAGACCTGAGACTCAAGGAACAAAAGAAAATCACTAGCAGTTTTTCAAACCAATTTTTGCGATGTTCCAAATCATGTGCCAACATTTGGTTATGATAATTCCAGGTGTAATTTGAATTTTGTGCTCTATTGTCATTTGGGGTCTGTTTAATAGCGGGTTAAGGTGAAGATCAAAATTAAGATTAATAAACAACTTCTGTAAATTAGTATTTTTTAATTAAAATTGATCTTATAATACACTACAACAGTACAGTTTCTGTTGCATATTCTCAGGTAGCACCATGTATAGTAATCCTTTGGACCTGCTCTATGATTGATTGTTGGAGTTCCCATCATCTTGCAGTCAATCTCAGTTTCCAGCTTCCTTTTTATTTTTCTGCAGACCCTCTTGGTGTTCAAGGAAGGTTTCAGCCGAAGGAGAAGATGGCTGCAGCCATGTCTAAGTTCTTTGCCACTGCTTTCCTTGTCAAGCCTTGATCTTTTGATGTTGTTGCATCCATAAACAACACCATGCAGTCTGTGACTGAGTAAACCTTCTATCTTACAACTGGGTCATTTACTATTTTAAGAACCGAGTTGAACCATGATATTTGCTCAGTCTTACTGGGATATCTTATATGCTTCATGGGAAGGGAATGAATTATGTCCATGTTTATACTGAGAAAACCATAAAGTGGATTCAAATTTTCTGAGAATCAGTTGTTGTTCTTTGATTTGTGCATAGTGCTCCCAATTACCGATCTACAAATGCTACTGACGAAGGTACTGATTTATACAGTCCAATACATGCAACAGGTCTGGGCAGGGCCTTTGTCAGGGGACCGCTTGGTGGTTGCTTTGTGGAATCGATGCTCTGAACCTACAACAGTTACAGCCCAGTGGGAAGTTCTTGTTCTTGATCCATCCACCAAATTCTGTCAGACATCTTTGGAAGGTAAGTTCAGATGTTTTTCAGAAACCATAGCTTTTACATGTTATATCATATGCACAAACAAAATTTTAACCTAGAAAGGTTTTGAATTTAGAAAATGAAGAGATAGGAACATTATTACTTGAACATCATTTCTTGTAAATGCCGGGGATGTGGAAACAACTTTTTCTGTACTTTTATGTTCATCCTGCGTCTCAGACTACTGGATGTGAAAGTGTGGATTATGTGTGGTAGCTGGATGTGTGGAAATATTTAGTCACAAGGATCATTATACTTGATTCTGAGCACCATAGAGGAACTCTGAACAAATTAACTCCTATTTAAATGTTTTAGTTTTCCAATATGCTAATGAAGTCTTGAAAAGCTCAATTATACTCTTATAGATATCTTGCTGCTTTGCAGCATGATTATACTCTTATAGATATCTTGCTGTTTTGCAGCATGAGGAATTGTCAGAGAATGCTCATGGCTGCCAGATTTATCTCTTGACGCCTATGAAACCGGTCTGTGTAATTTAATCATAATATCTTACGGGTCATCATCCCACATCATTCTCTACAACTCCTGGGCTGAATAATTTTTGAGCGTTATTCTTGATATCAATTAAATAGAATAATACATTAAGGTTATTAGAAAGTTTTAGCAATATATAGCTCCTCTTCATGCTCCATGACCTCTATTCTTTTGTTGACATTCTTGAAGTTGTACACATGGATGATTCTTCAAAAGAGGCGCCAATCAAAGAATACTGGGAACTCTGGATTTTATTCCAAATTATTGGGTTAATGGCAGGAGTGGCAGCACCACCTATTAAGCGGGAAGGCGGTGCTTGGCCTGATCATTGTAGCCCTGCTGCTGTCCGTCACTGGGGATCTACCTTGTCAATGAGCGGCAGTCAGGCTTGGGGAGGAGACATAAAGGGACATGATGGTGGTGATCACTGGTCATGCATGCAAGACATGCCTCTGGAGATTTTGAGTATCCTTCAATTATGTGCATCGATTGGTGAGCCAGCCGATGCATGGCGACACCGTCAGGAATCATCTCAGGAGCACAACTGACAGGCGTTAATTGCTTCACATGTTGCGTTGCCCATTCACCTACGAGGAAATTAGTACAAGCGGGCTCAGCACTTCATTCTCAATTTCAGTGACACTTGGTTTTATCTGTTTGATGAAGATAGGAAGGCACAGGAGGGAATGTTTGGACAGACAAGAAGGATTCAATAATGTTATAGGTGAAATAGAGTTCCTAGATTTAGATATTTGTCTGGAAGCAGATTCTTACCAGCTAGTAAGAAGCAGATGGCCCTCTCATTCTTTCCAAGGTGATGGAGCTTGAAAGGTAGCAAGAAAACTGAAGCTACTGCAAGCAAAACATAAGGAAATGGTGTGTGTTGGACTCAAGAGAACATTAACAGTGAGAAGAGGAAGTAACTGGAGTGGACAACATTGTTACATCTGAATGAGCCCTGGAAACCAAAGACCTGTTCCTGGAAGAATGTGAGAAGTAACACTTGTGGACAACGTAGAAATCGAAGATATTCTAAAGAAAAGGGTAATCATGTGAAGGGAGTGCTGTAGATTTCTTTGACTAGAGAAAAGGGATGCAAACATATCCTCCTTCGGTAGTAAAGTGGGAAACAACACAAGAGGAGCACACCATGTGACTGAGATTGTAGAGGGCGAACGAATGAGAAAATGAGGGACTCCTAATCAACTTCTATAGGAAGGTTTTGGTAAAGCCAAACCTTGGAGAACACAACCCATCTGGGAAGAGCTCTACTCAAAAGTCGATGACCTGTCAGTCCTTAAAGTACCCTTCACTATAGAAGAAACCAAGACTCGTCTTTGGCGTGCATCCTGATCAGAACGCTCCTGGCCTCAACAGCTTCCCCATCCTTCTTTTATTAAAACGGTTTGGGAACTATGGAGGAAGAACTATGGTGCATGTTTTATGACTCACATGGAGAAAAAGGTAATCTGAACAAGATCAATAATACTGTCATTGTTCTTATCCCAATACAGAGAAGGCTTGTCATCTCTCAGACTTCCAGCCCATTGGCCTATCCAACTGTGTCCGGAAAATGATGACCCAGGTTCTAACCAATAGGCTACAACAACTTATACACATGCTTGTGAGCATTGAACAAAGAGTCTTTATGGAGGGCAGGCATATATCCTTAATGAGGTGATGGTTGCCCACAAACTGATTCGCCAAACCATAACAATGAAGGTGCGAGGCTTTGACCATCATGAGTAAAATAAGCCATCTACTCAGTTAAGAGTGATTATTCTCATTGAACTTCATGGAAAGATTTATAACAAAAAGGACCTACAGCACAAAGACCCACATTCCCCTTGTTGTACTAACAACTAATACCTTAAATATGATGATCAAATCAGTAAAACAGAAAGATTTATTAAAAGAATTGGCAAAAATCATAATTACCCTAAGAGTATCAAGAATTTGCATTATGCAGATGAAACCCTAATTTTTTGAGCTAAATATGAGTAAAATAAGTCATTTACTTAGTTAGAGTGTTTATTCTATGGAGAAGTTTACTAATAACTAATACCCTAAATATGATGATCAAAGTAGTAAAACAAAAAAGTTTATTGCAGGGCTTGGCAAAAACTGCAACAATCCCAAGAGTATTATAAATATGCATTATGTAGATGAAACTCTATTCTTTTTTGAGTCAAAGACGAGTAAAATAAGCCATGTACTCAGTTAGAGTGTTTATTCTCATTGAGCCTCATGGGAAAATTTACAATAAAAAGAACCTAAAGCACAAAGATCTACATTCCTCTTACTATACTAACAACTAATACACAAAATATGATGATCAAAGCAGTAAAATAGAAAGAATTATTGGAGGGGTTGTCAAAAACTGCAACAACCGCAAGGTTATCATGAATATGTATTATGCATATGAAATTCTAGTCTTTATTGAGCCAAAGATGAGTAAAATAAATCATCTACTTGGTTAGAGTGTTTATTCTCATTGAGTTTCAGGAAAAACTTTACAACAAAAAAACCTAAAGCACAGATACCCATTTTCCTATTACTATACTAACAACTAATATCCTAAATATGGTGATCAATGCAGTAAAACAAAAAGATTTGTGGAAAGTGTTGGCAAAAACAACCACCCAAAGTATCATAAATTTGCATTATGCAGATGAACCCTATTTTTTTTTGAGCTGAAAATGAGTAAAATAAGTCATGTACTCTGCTAGTGTTTATTCTCATTGAGCCTCATAAAAAAAATTTACAACAAAAAGAACCTAAAGCACAAAGACTCATTTTTCCCTTATTACACTAATAATTAATACCTTAAATATGATTATCAAAGTAGTAAAATAGAGGTTTATTGGAGGGGTTGGCAAAAATTACAATAACCCCAAGAGTATCATGAATGAATTTACATTATGTTGATGAAACTCTAATTTTTTTGAGCCAAAGAAAACCCAATTTTTGAATTTAAAGCTCATTCTTTATCGGCTTGAAGGGCTATTCGCCATCAAGATAGACTTTAACAGAAGCATAATTTATTTTTGACAACTAAGACAAACATGTTGACAAAGTGATAAGCCTGACCAATATCATGACAATTCTAGGCTACTACCACTCAAATATTTAGGGATACTAGGAGAAAAGGCTAAGGGCATGTTTGGATGCTTAGGAAAAAAAATTTCTATGAATTTTTCATAGGATTTAGAATTGTATATAATTTCACTTCCTATAAAAAATTATAGGAGATACAGGAGCATGATCATCTATTTGCCATCAAGATAGAGAGCATGATCATTTATTTGCCATCAAGATAGACTTTAACATAAGCATAGTTAATTTTTGGCAACTAAGACAAACATGTTGACAAAGTGAAAAGCCTGGCCAATATCATGACAATTCTAGGCTACTACCACTCAAATATTTAGGGATACTAGGAGAAAAGACTAAGGACATGTTTGGATGCTTAGGAAAAAAAATTTCTATGAATTTTTCATAGGATTTAGAATTGTATATAATATCACTTCCTATAGAAAATTATAGGAGATACAGGAGCATTATCATCTATATAGGAGCAAATTAAGTTACATCTTACTTATGATTCTTTCTCTATTTTTATTAATATTTTATTAGTATTGGTAATAAATTTAGTAATTTTGGTTAGGTTCATTAATTTTTGAAGAAGTGCATATTAATAAGCGTCTATATACCTATAAATATATGTGTTTTGTAATGAGAAAGAGATTTGAGTTTCTGTTAATTAAAGTATTCTTTCAGAAAAAAGATTTCTTCTCTATTCGAAAATGAACTCTTTCAATTCTCTTTTAATTTAACGGTGGACTATGTTAAGTTAAAGAGTTTGGTTGTCGTATTCATAGTGGATTTTCTCAAAGGTGTTGAATAATACATTATTTCTCGTGATGTCTTTCTAAAGAATGATGTGTGCCTACTCGTTGCGTTGTAGTGACAACTCCTCTGTTGTCATTGTCTATTCACTTTTGGCGTCAAGTGGTATCAGAACTTTAGACTATACTTGTAATATTTACAAGTCCGGTTCTTTGATTGTCATGACAACTAGATGTGGAGGCAACCTTGATTTACAAACATATTCTTTGAAAGATTGAGTTGGATGACTTTCGAAGATAATTCAAATTTCTTCAAGAGTGTTCTACACTCTATGAAGAAAGTTTGATTGATGAAGAGATTAACCATTGTTTCGACAGATAAATTTCTCAAAAAGACATAGGCCTTTGAATATTCAAGTTATGAAATAGTGACATATACGAGTAAGACATATACAAGTAAGACTATCATCGATAATTTTATTGATAAAGGCCAAATTTTTTACTAAGAACCAAAAGAAAAAAAATTTCTTTGCATGATTATGAAAATTCTCTTGTTATTTGACAATCTACAAATTCATCTTTTTCCAAAGAAGTCGATTGACCTCACAATTCGTTCCAAACTCAATACAAATCTTTTGAATAGGCATACAATATTTTTATTGTTGATGACAGTTATGACACCATGAATTCATCTATCATGGATAACAAGATCATAGATGATTTACCATCAATTTTTAATAAGTATCCTGATAAAAGTATTATTAATGATAATGATAGTGAAGTTTTTATTTTCCAACAAGTACTAAATCCTCAAACAAATGCTAATAAATAGTTTTTTTAGCAAAATTTTGCATTCTAATGATAAAATGTGTGATCCTATTACTGACAATGGAATACATGAATCAATTGATTTCAAAACTATAACGGAGAAATTTGTGTTCAAGGTGGAGGGGCATTCACAGGTGTGCAAATTCTCACTCTTTCAATAGGAAATTGAAAGTCAAAAAGTAAATGTTTTCAATTATCAATATTTTTTTGTTCAAACTAAGTTCGTTCACATCTTCAAATTTGAACATTTGAAGAAATCATATAAGGATGATCTATATTTTAACAAGGGGTGTTTTCCTTATGATAGATATAGCAAAATAGAGTTCAAAGTTATTGGCTTATCCAAAATTTTAAGAAGAATTGATCCATTAGATAAGTATGGAACTTTACCAACTTTCATCTTATCATATCAAGAACCCAAATTCAAGGACTTAATTAACTAAGGAAGTATGATATAGGAGCGTGACCATTTACATAAAGACAAATTAAAAGCAAATTGAGTTGCATATTGACTATGATTTTTTTCTCTATTTTTATTAATATTTTACTAGTATTAGTAATGAATTTAGTGATTTTGGTTAAGTTTATTAATCTTTGAAGAAGTGTATATGAATAAATGTCTATATACCTATAAATATATGTGTTTTATAATGAGAGAGTGAAACTTTATCGGCTTTCATCTTATCATATCAAGAACTCAAATTCAAGAACTTAGCTAAGGAAGTATGACGTAGGAGCGTGATCATTTATATAAGGTCAAATTAAGTGCAGATTAAGTTACATATTGACTATAATTCTCTCTATTTTTTATTAATATTTTATTAGTATTAGTAATGAATTTCGTGATTTTGGTTAAGTTTATTAATCTTTGAAGAAGTATACATGAATATATGTAAATATGTGTTTTATAATGAGAAAGGGATTTGAGTTCAAATTAATCAAAATATCCGTTTAAAAAGAAATTTCTTCTCTCTCGGAAGGTGGACACTTTTAATTCTCTTTTAATTTAATAGTAGACTATGCTAGATTAAAGAGTTTGTTGTTATTTCTGTGGTGGATTTTCCAAACAACACACTATTTTTCGCAATAAATTTTTAAAAGACATGTGTCTGATTTTTAAGTTATAACGATAACTTATTTGTTGCCATCATCCATTCACTGTCGGTATCACTAATAATAATATGTGATACCATAATGATGGGAGTACCTTACATACAATCTCTACTTTATAAGAAAATCAAAGAGGTCTAACCTCCTTTTATTTTCTCATAAAACCATAAAAAGTTTCTTCATTATTTCATTGAAATTTGGAGTTATTAAGAAACGGTGTTGAACACCTAAATCGGAAAAAAAATTTATAAAATCTCCAATTCTTATGGAATTTGGGGTATCCAAATGGAAAAAATCTGTTGGAAATTTTCCCGTAGTATTTGAGGTTGCATATCAAATGTGATGGATTAATTCCATAAATGATCCCATATCATATTAATTAGTCAAACAATATCCACTATAAATGGTAAATTGACCCATATTTTATTAGTTTAAGCTTTTAAAATATTTTAGTGTTTAACCTATTAAGTTGATCTTGTCAAAATTTTTCTCAATAAATAATATCATAGCTTCAGATTGGACATGAGATAGGAGCAGATGAAAGCTCTTTCGCAGGTCCTATGATTGGTAGTCTCGCCTTGACATCAGTTAGACAAATGGATTGAAAACTATTGCTACTCTTTTTCTAGAGGCTTTTGGAGTGGCTAAAGACAAAAAGCTCCCTGTATTACAACTCAAACATAGACATCCATTTTTGAGATCCTTGATTATGAATAGAAGTTCTAAAGAAGCCAAGAAGCAATCTTTGAAAACGGTTGCTATGACTGAAGCCAGAATAAAGCTTTGCTCAGAATAATATGCCCGGTATTGAAATAGAAATGGGGAATTTTTCTCCAAGACAATATATGACTACTTGAAGGTGAAAACAAAATATCGGTGTTCTAATGCAATGGAGGCATTATTCCCTCAAAATCAAGTTCTTCTATTGGCTGATGTTTCATGATAAAAACTTGATGATGGAGAACAGAAGAAGACGGAGTGGCCTGGTCAGTAGAAAATAAGGAAACTAAATACGCATATCATGTTCCAATCACAGTATGCTACTCAAGTTTAGCTATTTGCTATTTGGGAATAAAAAAAACCAGCTTGCAAGAATGGTACAATTGTATTTGTGTGGTTGTGTGATGAACAAATAATGAAAAAAAAAGAATGCTTCTAGCATGCTAGGTTCTATTAATAGAAAGTTTTTGCAGGTCACTGGCTGGAAATGAAGCGATGAAGGGGCTGATGTTGCAGGATCACTAGCTGATAGCAAACTGGGTGCCTTACCTTCTATGATAGACTGAAAGCTCTATGCTTTGCAATTGTGGGTACTACTGCCTTGCATTTTCTTTGTTGATTAGCTGTGATGAGTTATCTTGTTTTAATGACTACTCAGGCTTAAAATCCGTGACTCTCACTAGTCACACTAGCAAGTAATCGGACTAACTTTTTGATCATCACAATCCAAACAGTCCCCCGAGCTCCCCCTAGTGAAGATTTACAATCTCAACCCCAGGTTTGCGGGTATGGAGGGCCAAAAATGTTGGATATTTTTCACTCACATGATTTAACAACAGGCATTTCTTAAAAGAGTTTCGAAGATATTTCATTCTCCATTACAAATTCCATAGTTGTGGCAAGAAACATAAACCCATTGATTTAAGCTACTTCACCTTACTATACTACAAATTGCAGCAGCTAACATCCTAGGTCAAAAAAGATGCAATGAATATACAGGTAATTTCCAGCTCCAGGCATCAAGATCAAACCACCCACAGGAAACTAAGGTATTCTCAAGAATAGTTTCCCTGCAATAAGGTCTACAATTTTGTGCTAAGAACCCTAAACATTGCAAACTGTAAACAGCACTATTCTACAAACTCTTGTATAAGACACCTAAGGAATAGCAGTTCAAAAGAAAGCTAGCTTTCTCCCCAACAAGTTTACACATCAAGATACAACCAAACTCCAAATTTTCACTACCCACAAGCAGAAAACTGGGCCATGACGGGATAACTTAGCGAGTACTGTTTTATCTCCACCTGATGGAGCAGGGAAGAAATGAATTATTACTAACCTGTACACAAAACACCGACGGGCAGACTGATTTTCACAGCTCTAGTGCTGCAGCTCAGGCAAGTATTTCTTCATCTGGTTAGCAATTTGGTCCTCTTCTAGCAGTAGTAGTTTTATCTTCACGTCTCAAAAATCTATTTCACTGTTCTCAACCTGATAGAGGGGGGAAGTCCTCTTCATCTTTTAATTGGTAGGATTGCCTCACCCTGCATATTTATGGCATTACTAGCATATGCACAAGTAATAAACACTTATCAAAAGTAAATAAAGCACAACAAAATAAGTTAATAATAACACAACAAAATAAATGCACAAGGAATAGCACATATCACACAGTGGACAAGACGTCAGATAAGCCTGGTTATTCGTGATGCAAGAAAAGTTCAATTAATTGTTCAGGTTTGATTTAGCACTGAATTCAGGTTCAACATGCTTGAAATTGATGCCAGGGCAAACTTAAGCCAGTTAATGAACTTCAAATACAAATTAAAAGTGGATTTTAAAACAGCCAAAGTGATTGATCTTTTTTTTTTGAAGCAAACTTGACTGTATGATCTCTCTCTCTTTCTCTCTCTCTTATTATTATTCAGGGTAGGAAATGTTGTTGGCCTTAGAAAAACTACACACAGCAACTGGTCATTCAAAAATTCATGTGCCAAGTTCACCAAGAATGACATTAAATTTGTTAAGCACTCCAGTAGCAACACCACCACAAAGGTAAGCAGACTAGCTTGATCATCAGGACTTCAGTATTCATTAATGTTTAAGTCAGCAGGAACTGATTACCTCTCAGAATTTGAGCTTGTCGCATGCCTCTGAACCATTGATGAATTTGATGGGGATGCAGATCCCCAACCATGGGGACTGGCAGAATCTGACCTTCTCCCTGCTTCTGATAAGGAACCTCCCACTGGGACCGAACCAAAAGTGCCAAATTCAAGTTTGCCCTCCAATGGAAACACAAAACCATTTGCATGGGGTACTCCCTTCAATGAAGGTCGAAAAGATTGTGGGATTTCCAAGGAAGCAGGTTTGCCACGACCATTTCCAGGGGAAGGGGAATGTGGTGATTGTAAAGGTGAATCATGACTCCGTTTCTCGAAGTTCATATCAGGAGGAGTCACTGGCCGACCATTGTTGCGGACTCTTGGCAGATGATTCGCTGACCCCCTACCTCTCCCAGATGAATGCCTCTCTTTGTAAGTGCGGTAATTCTACAAAATGCCCAAAACATAATATTTAACATGCCAAACCCAGAAGACAAATTAGTGAAAATACAATTTGCATTATCATTAGATGATTTTTATACAACAATCAATTTAACAAATGCAGTTCTCTCAGTATGCAGTAAATTCAATGATTAATTTAACAAATATATTATGCAGCACACATAGCATAAGTGAAGATCAGGCAAATCGAGCCCCTTATTGGATACAAATAGCAAATCACTGAATAATCAGGGGAGGGCAACCCTTTGGTCCAATTGAAATGTCGAAGTCAACTGCATTCACAAGACATGGTGGGTATGTTTGACATGTGTATAACCTTGGATACCTTGAATAAGTGCATTCATTCCACAGCTATTGCAACTTATCTAAGATTATACTCACAACAGTAAGGTTACCCAAGGCTTGTTTTTGGATGGATAATGGCAAACTAGATTATGTTGTTAGCACAACTTCACCAAGACCTTTATACACATACCAAACAGATCAACTGCAGGTTGTGGCTGTCATAAACCAAAATGAACCCCAAAACTAAACATATTACAAAGTTAACTTAGAGTTTGATGTATCTACCGTGTTTGGAAAGTAGGTACCAGTTCCACGTGGCTTTGGCATTTCTTCCCCATATGTGCCAGCTACTAAAGATGAACTCAGAGGGAAACAACCAGGAGGAAAAGGTGGTCCATGTACCAGTCCATTTGCATTTATATGCATAAACACGCCTTGCCTCTGAAAAGCATCCCATGAGTGTTTGTTCTTATATGGAGGGGATGACTGATGGTTAGGGAAAAAAATCCCACCCAACATGTACTCATGGCATGATTGGGCATATAAAAGACTTCTGAAGTGTGTTTCATAATCCCCAGTGAGTTTTGCCAAGTGGGTTGTGGGACTTTTCCTGGTGCCTTTTGCACCACTTCTTCCCAATGACATGTCTCCAGAGTATGAATTCTCTAACAGGTAAGACATACAACTTGATGGCATAGATTCACCTTCGTAGCCAGCAGATACTGAAACCCCATGATTGCTAGATATACAGGATGAACTACCACTCAAGGATTCAGTCTCATAGGAGTCTTGCCGCACAGGATGGGCAAACTCCTCTCCCCAGCCAAATCTTGTGTTTGGATATTTCTCCATGCTAAGTTTTGCTGGATTAATTTGGTCAAGTAAACCATTTCCCACATACTTATCTGGCTGAAAAAAGAGGTGAGGAGCAAAACATGCTTTTCCAGATGGTGAAATACATGTTTCCCCATTTGAAGTTGAAGCCTTTGGAGTTTCACTTGCAGTCCTTGAATTGGTAACCCTACTAGTAGCAAGATCCCTAGCATCACCTGTCAACCTGTTCCTGGAGACAGTATTCTCTTCCATGAGATTATCTGCTTCTGTTTTTATACATGTCTGCAGACAACTGGGAGGAAGATGGTCAGTGGAAGAATGTTCTGCCATCTGTAACTCAGAGCTCTCATCCAAGTCCAAAGACTTAAATTTGCTAATGTCCTTCCTTAATTTTCTGTTGGAATCAGCAGTAGGTGATCGCAAAATCAGTTCATCTTCTCTTCCTTTTTGAACTTTTACCTCACATGACACAGAGCCAACCTTGTCATCTTCAGCTACTGGACCATGTCTATGACAGCAAAGCTTATCTTGCACATCAGGCCTCTCTCCACTCCCATGCCTCTCCATGGTGTTAGCAAAGAATGCACTAATTTCATCTGCAATATTTTCTGGAGGTAAAAGAAGGATCCGCCTAAGCTTCCGTGCACCATATGTGAATGCACTGCGTATCCGATAGAAGTTACCTATAAGAAGAAAAAATCCAAAAAAATAAAATAAAATCTCCAAATTGTAGAAGCCAGACTATGTTGAAGAAAGGGAAGAAATCACGACCTTTACTAACACTGCGCCCAAGATTATTGTTGTCTCTCAGTGGATCAACTATGTTTAAATGCTTCTGAATAAATACCCGTGGGCTGTTCTCTAACCCTCTAGCAGGGACCGAAAACATATCTACACTATTTTTGAGAAAGTCCTTGCTTAGCAATACTTCACCTCCACCATTTTCTAGTGCATCAGCTGCAGATACAGAAAGGATATCAAACAGAAAACATAGGGCTATCTAGTTTACAATGTTTTGGTAAATCAGGGCAATCAGAATTCACATACCCACTAGCTCTGGCAGGGAAGACACAGGAATTGGACCATTTAAACTAATGCAATAGTTATCCCAATCAAATTTGCTGTAATAGTCCAAAAACCTGTACAGAACCTATTCAAAGAAAACATAATTTTTCACAAACCATCAATTGATTCATGGCATGACATTGTATTGCAACAACTATATCAATTTGGATTTTCTCATATAAAGATGCTTTACTGCCTGTGATCACACACCGCTAGAGGCCCTTCCAAGGATGAATGGAACAGATGGAAGATATACAGGACCAATGTTTCCAATGCATATGTAGAAATTAATCCATGATGAGCACCAAGAATGCGACTCTCATAATAACACCAGGCTTTGATTAATATGATACTTTGTTTGAAAAGGTTGTTCTTCCCAATAAGCCTGTCAACCTTCATAAAAAAATATAATGGCAATATAAGGTGGAAACATCTAGAGATGGACTGTGGCATGTGATGGAACTAAGAAACAGTTTTAAGCAGAGTAAGAAGGCACCTGCTCAAGAAAGCATAGTGTACAAAGCCCACCGATCTGATTGAATGAAATATCAACAACAATATTTTGAACTAGGCACTTGACAAGTTTGACCTGGATTAAAAAATTCCAGTACCAAATGAAAACATCAAACTCCCAGATAATTGCCATGCAGAAAACTTCAGATAGGCAAAAAACAAAAGGCAGCATTTAGAACAAGATCATTGTGAGCTTTGTGCATGCATAGATGCATCAGATCAATGGCAAATCATGCACTCAAATGATTGGTATGCACTAGAAGGGTAATATTACCTAGTTGATTTACATTGCTTAGCAATGCACAGGATAAGATCTTACCATTATGAACACAATTTAAATATTAAGAACAACTTGATCTAATGCATGGAGAAAATTTAGCTCCAAAAGCTCTCTACTTTGAGTAAATGCTGTTTGTAAATTGTTAATGGCACATACTAATATCTGGTTTTTGTAAAATTGAAAACCCCCTACACCTCTAGGTTCCATAAACAACAATTTATGAATCCCCCATTTACAGCTAAGTGTTGTACAGAAGAAGAACTCATGAATAGAGCAGTGCGAGTCATCTACAAACCTAAGAAGCATTAAGTCAGTGATCAACTTACTTTTTGCACCTGTAATATCTACAAATCTAAGTAGCATGTCTGAAATAATAGTAGAATGAACAAAATATTTAATGAATTACAAACAATTAACATAGATCATTTCTCCTCTATACTGAGATAAAGCTATATAACGCACCTGACAAACAAATTATTTTACAGAACATAAATAAACAAAAGAACCATTTGTAAGACATCAAAACCTATGATGGATGTAAAAACAAACCTGCAGAAGCAAACTACGACTTGCTATCCATCAGTTAAAGAAAAAGAAAATACAAAAGGCTTGAGGATAATCAACATAGATCATATATCCTTGTGCAATAGTTTCAATTTCTCTAAAAAAAAATGAAGAACTTGTTGGTGGATGCTTCCACACATATTTAAACCAATTGAACCAAAATATATCCTTTTTGTTACCAATCAATATTAGAAGAGAAACATGCCCTCTTAAAACAATTTAGGTTGAGCACTATTGAAACAATTTGAATCACATCCGTGAACTCTTAAAACTGAAACAGCAATGTATTTTGCTATTATGACATCTATTTTGCAAATAATAACCCTAAGTAACCCATAAGGCTGTGAGCAACTTGAAAATTCAGTATGGGTTAAAGAAAACAAGACAGTCACTAATTTAAGGCCTCATTTCACAACCCCATGCTTAGCTTTACTATAGCCACCACCCACAGGCTTCTAGAACTTCTCTAGATTGTTTCTATTAGCATTAACAACTAGTACAGGCATATGTATTTTGATTTGTATCTTGGCAGGGACCCGTATCTCTGAAGTTAATAACTCTAACCAGACATATGCTAACATCACAATTGTATTCTGTATGGCTTACAATAATGTACTTGATGCTCAGAGAAACAATAATTTTTTAATTGAATTTTTCTAAAGTTATGAAGTTTCAGGATTGCTCAGTCCTACTATAATTGATAAATCAAGTGCTCCAATGATTCCTAATTTAAATATTAGTTTACTCTGAGAGCAACTATTGACCTTGAAGGTTTTTTTGAGATGCTAATGACATCATTTTTTTTATTGAGGTTTATCAGCCTGAAGCAAAAGGATATCTTTAGGAGACAAGATTTACAGAAAAAAAATTTAGAATTTCTTAAAATGAATTGACAAAATGGTGAGTGATTGTCAGGACAGTATTTAGCTAATCAACTTTGACTTTGTTAGGACAGCAATGTAAAACATTAGCCAATTAATTTCATAATCAATCATCACCTGAATGCCATAATGAGACTTGCTTACAGATAGTCACATGATGAAAGTCATTGTTTATTAAATTTTTAGGACCTCAACGCACGTGCAGCATGCAAACCATTCAAATCCATTGGTCACAGGGCAGCAAGCATACACATGTGGTCATATTTAAAAAGTATTTCAAACTATTTGGTCAAACTTTATGTACTAAAAAGACTTTGGAGCCTTTGATCCATCACCATTTATCCAAGATAGTGTGGGTGGAGACTGATAGCACAGTGAGACAAAGAGGAAACATGTAACAGAACACGACCCAAAAACAAAGGGTAGACTCAAGAAAGAGGGGATCATCACCTGGCAACATTTCTCCAATAATATAATGCCTCCTGCTCATTTGGTTTTTAATGGATAAAGAAGAAAAATATATAGCCAGGATAAAGCCACTCTTAGGTTGAGTTCCAACTTGCAGGAAGGAAGGAGAGATAGAAAGGAAGAAGAATAAGGGGAAAAGCTTGATAAAAGAACTGGAACAAATGGTTTTCCATCTACAATGAAGACCCTAGCACCCAAAACAAAATAAAGTAGAAATAAAAATAATACCTCTGCATGTATGTACTGCACATCCTTTACTTCAAACTCTGCATCCTTATTTTTCTCTTCGCTCTCAAGAACAAAACGCACATCAGCAGCCAGAGTATCATCAGAATTTGGCATCCCAAGTGCAGTAAGATCAATATCCCCATCTGGAAGATACGTCTTCAATGGAACAGATCCAAATGGAAAAACCTGTCATATCATTGCTCAAGAACAGTGAAAAAATAGCCATGGCATAGCAGAACAGATAAACTGTCACATTTCAAGGGGGCAGGTTTCTAATGAATTAAAAGGCATAATAAATAAATTGCAGTCATACAAAACAGAGTGCATTGTTGCGATATTTTCACAATCTAATACAAATATCATCAGATAAAAATTGAAATACAGATACTGGTAGTAATATCATCCGATGAAACTTGATAAGGGAACTGGCAAGCAAAATATTATCAAATCAGATTGTGATGATGCTTCCGCAACCTTTGGTAATATAATCTTCATGAACTAAACTAATGTTTTTCAGTGTACCAACCTACTTCTAGGAAAGGTAGCACATAATGTCTTGTCCAAATGCAAAGAGATACAAGAGCTCACTACAAAGCCTACGCTCACCATAGTTGGTGAACATGCTGCCTAATCCAACTTCTTCAATCTGTCATTGATTCCAAATCATACTTCTATGGCATGGGCATGTAGAAATTGAAAAGTTAAAACTGTAAACGTCCCATATTACCAATCCCAACCATAACAGTAAAAAAGCCATTTTTGTAGCAAAGGAACGCAAACATGTGCACATCATTGCGTACTTGTTGGGAAATTATCACTATCAATTATGGCTGTTAACAGAATTCATGATCAAACTACATAACAAAGAAATATCCACCAAGCCGGATTAAATTATTTATCTCATATTTAAATGGCACTTGAACACCAAACATCATTTCCATCTATTCAAGAATCGGAGAGAATCAGAAAAAAGACAAAGCAGATACTCCACAATTAGTCAAAAATAAAATCCAAAACATTAAAAATGATATACCACAAGGAACAATAGAGTTGCAAGAGAAGAATCACCTCGAATCCTATGTACCCTCTGATCAGCTTCTGCACATACTCCACAACAGCTTTCCTCCTATCCTCCGAAACCAACGTGGGCTGAATCCGCTCTATGATGTCCCTCGTCGCCTCCTCGGCCCGCCGCCAGCTCCCGGGCTTGATCGCTGTCGGGTCAGGGGTCTCCAGCGGCGGCGGATTCAACTCCATCGCCATCAAATCCGCCCGCACCGACGCCTGTTGCAGGTCCCCCATCAAGGAAGGCTTTTAGATAGGAATCACGCCGGCGCCGGCGGCGGGAACCATCCCCCGATCGCCAAGACCGCCAAGACCGCCAAGATCGAAACTTTCCAGCGGAAATCGGATCAAAAGGCCCGATGAGCGCAGAAAGAAGGGACCTTTCTTGGATTAACAGAGGGATCGGCGGGATTTCTCGACGGGGGAAACCCTTGAACTCAAGTTGGAGGAGGAATCGTGGGGGAGGGAGAAGTGAAAACAGCGAGACGAGGAGTCGACTTTCTTATTTTATTTTATTTTAAATTTAATTATCTTTTTTCACTGAATAATTGTCCCTATGTGTTCTCCGAATGGGGCCCCCCAATTTGCATCCTGATCTTGTTTTTCTTTTATTATTGTTGCTACTGCGAAAAAATAAAAATAGAGAGGAAAAGATATTTTATTTCAGTAAATTTTGTCAAAGATTTTCACTAATGATATGTTATTTGATGTATTAAATTGGGAGAAATGTACCTGTCGCATAAATTTATGACTATCTTTTTTAAAAAAAACAACTCTGACAAAATTTCATCAAAATGGAGTTAGATAATATGATATATTTTTTTTGTTTTTTGAGTCAGATCATATTATCATGATAATTTAATTAATAATTATCACAAAACTTTTAAACTTTTTTAAATTTTTTATCAATTTCTCGTATTTTCAAAATTTTTTATCAATATTTGAAACTTTTTGAAATTTAAAATCAGTTTCGAAATAATTAATTTTTTAAATAAAAAAGTGAGTTTATCACTATTTAGAAATATTTTATCTTGTATACAACACTGTATCTAATATATAAACATTTTATCTCATATATAAGTGTTTATAAGTATTTATTTTTTAAATATAATATTTATAGATAAAATTGATAAAAAACTTTAAAAATATGAGGGACTGATAAACATTTCAGAAAATTTTGAAGAATTTTTTAGTAATTTTTCTATGTTTTTTTGAATATGATATTAAGAAGTTTTAAATTTCTCTTTTCATATGAAAAAATAGATAATGGAGAAGAAAAAGATGCATTAATGGAAAAAAATTTTCATTCGCAGGCCTGTCCCAAAAGCCAAAATTTTGTATAAACCCCCATGAAATTTATAATACCAGTGACCTTTTACAATCAGAGTTTGATATTTTTGCATTCAATCCCCTTCAAACAAGAATATTAATATTCTTATATATAAAAATAAATATACATACATATATATAATTAAATTCAAATAAATCACGGTGATTAATAAATATAATTAATACATAGTTGATGATTCAAATTTCTCAAGTCTAATGATATTACTTAGTTCAAAATTCAAATGCAAATAGCTTGCCCTATTTTAGTTAGAAGATAAAATCTCATGTGGCTCGTTTATCTTTGTTAGAATATAATGAAGAATAAAAAAAGAGAATATTTTAATGAAAAATACATTATTTTCATTTTATATCATAAAATATTTATAAAAATAGATTGTTTATAAATCAGTTTTTGTTTTACCTTAAATATATGTATTGGGAAAAGAAAATGAATCAAATTATAAGTGGCTGAAGAAACCTTCAGTAACAGGATATAAGGCCCAGGAACAATTGTGAAGGATTCAGAAATTGAAATCCGTAAAGAACCTGCTTTTAATCTGCTTCTGCCCTCCTACAAAATATCTTTCATTTGAAATGATCAGCATTGTCATGCTTGTTGCTTTTCTCCTTTGTGCTGTGTCTATGCCAGTGCCTGCTCTACTCACTCTTAAAAGAAACATTATATCAACAAGGTTAACATGTACAGCTTTGGCATTGTATTGTGGGAGTCATTGACCGACCACATGCCATTTGAAGTCATGTCTAACTTTGGGTTTTTTTGATGCGATAGCAAGTGAGACCGATCCTCCCAGAGGACAGGCCGCAAGAGCTCCTGTTCATCGTGCAATCCTGCTGGGTCGAGGACCCGAACATGAGACCCAGCTTCAGCCAAATCATACGCATGCTCAACGCGTTCCCTTTTTGCATCCTGTCATCGCCTTTGCCAGATCTTGAAGCCTCATCAGCAGTGACAAGCAGAACTGCTGTCGCCTGCGCGAAATGGAGGCCAGTTTTCATTCCTTGTGCAGCTCTGAGGACGGGTACTTGCAGAATATAGGGCGCAAAATCACTTAGAATACAACTATTGCAGATATACGCACGTCGTGCTGATGTGATGATCACTTAGTTCTAAACTTCAAATCGTTGAGGGACTGTTTGAATTGGGATGATCCTGAAATTATTATGACTAATACAAATATAATTAGCGAGTTAAGTATGATTTTTAGTCCAACTAAAAAACTGAGCGTTTGAACGTCATTAGAACTACAATGGCAACGAATTTGACTAGAATTTTTTCAAAAAATACCCTTGTTTTTAACTTATATGGAGCCTCGCGATATAAGGGTAACTTAGTAATTTGATTCATAAGAAGTTTCCATGAAATCTGGCCATCCATTTCGAAATGGATGGCCAGATCTGATCTGGGCCTGGTAAAAGATAAACAAGGGCATTTTTGTAAACATGCCATCCGAAAAGATTCATTCGGTAAAAGGGTTTTCTGTAAAGGTCTTCAACCGTCGTGTAGCCGACGAATAATTACTAGCCATTGCATCTGATTAGTTACGATCTCGAGGTAAACTTTTGCGGCCTCCGCAATTCCCGGGCACGGCATCGGCCACTTCGCCCGCCACCGGCCCTCTTCTCCGCCCGCGGCGATCGCTGTCCTCCGCATCTTCCCCTCCGCCTCTTCCTCTCCGCCCGGGTGAGAGGACAATGTCGTGGAGGACGACGGCCGCTCGTTTCAGAGAACGACGGCAGACGGCGCCACGGACGACGACGAGGAGGCCTTAAAGCGGCGAGGACGACGGGGTCGAGGACATACCCGACTGGTCCTGTTAGTCGTGCCTCGGGATAATCAGGCTCAGTACCGCCGAGATATAAAATTTCAAATTTGGCCCTGGTAATTGTTAACAAATTCCCGGGTACCATTAGCCCGGTCCAATATTTATTTCGACTTTTGACTTGGAGACTTTGACCCAACCAGAAACCATAGAAAAAGATTCCTTTTGTCAAATTTAGAAAACAATAAAAAAAAAAAAAAAGAGGAGCCAAATCCCCATCAAAGCCCTCAATAAAAGACCCGCTGTACCCCAAGATCAATGGCCAAATGCCCATCGCCAGAGGGGAGAAGCAACAAGCCTCGTCGTGCCCTCGGAGCCCTGAAGGCGAGGGGGGCTTCCGTGCTACTGGTATTGAGATCCTTTTTTCCAGTTTCTCAGATCAAATGGTATGAATCCGGACTGGTTCTTTTGGATTTTTGGTGTTTGTTGTTGTTTCCTGGAAGGAATTAGTGGTAAAGCTCCAATTTTTGGGGTTCTGTTCTACCGACTAAAGTTCCTGAAAGTTTAGCTGGAGTTTCGGGGAAGACCATGGAAAAGGTTGGATTGATTCGTTGTAATTCGGTTTTTTCGTTGTTAAAGCGAGGGTAGAGGACATTGGTGGTGTAAAGTTCACATATTTGAGAAATCCAGATGGGAATTTTAATTCTACGGGTGGATGAATCGCAAATCCCTTATCAGAGGGGCTTGCTTGATGTAGGGCTTGATTTTGGGAGGTTTTGAGCATCTGTTGTGTGGAGCAATTTGTTTCTGGTAAGGAGAATGGAAGGAAATGCGGCGCTTGTTACTGTTCAGAATGCGATCCAAGCTCTGGGGAGGGGTTTTGATGCGAACTACGATATGCGGTTGCTTTATTGCAAGGGAGCTGCTGGTGCGAGAGTTGTCGAGATCGACGAGGAGCACACAAGGGATTTGCTGGTCCTTGATGGCTTGGTCATACCTAATGTGTCTAGGGATGTGAGGTGCTCGCAGGATGTGAGTGGACCCTATCGGGAGCGAACCGGTGCTTGTAGCTTCTCTGAGGTTTGTTTATTTGGTGCCTAGCTTTAATACTTATGAATTTTCGTCAATATTAGATATGGCTATGTACAGTCATGGATCATGGTTAATTGTTGTATCAATTCTTTGTGTTGGAGTGGTTGCGTTTCATTTTATGTTGGTTTTCTCTGGTTGCAAATGTTTTGTATGATCTGTTACAGTTAAACAGTACTATTGGATAGTGTCAATTTTTTCGATCTCTGCCTTTCTGTTATTGGTGCTGAGACAAGGAATTGAAGAGTTGTCTATATTTAGAGATTGTTTGAGCATTTGGAGAAACTCGCAAATTATTTTGTGTGGCACATACCATATTTATCATGTAAAATTTCTTTGTATATGTCTATGATTATTACCAAACAATATTATAATTTGCCCTTTGTCTTATCAGGATAATAGAAGGGTATCACTGATACTACCTAACTTCAGGTTTTCCTCAGTTTACATACTGCTGCTAGCTATCTTTCTTGATGATTTCGAGTTTGATTATCTAGCAGGATATTAAGATTATGGAATATTTGCAGGGATGCCCTATAACTACTTGGTGATGCAAGAGAAGTGCATAAGTTCCATTGGTTAGCTAACAACTGTATAGTATATACATTCCTTCGCTATGTGCCATATAATTAGCCAGACCTTGTATGGAAAGAGTCCTTCGGCGAGCTCCTGTCACTGTACCTAATTTTTGCTATTGGTTTCCAAGGTCTAGAAGCCATGAATCTCTGTATTTAACTGTGAGAGTAAGATGCTAGAAGAGCAAGAAAGTATGAAAAGTCAAATTACAGAAGATATAGAAACTCTGCTTCCTTTTACTTAGAATAATAACTACCCTAATGGCTTATTTGAAAAGTTTTAGAAAGATATGTTGCGGTGCCTACTTTATTTCTATATCAATGTACCTTTGGCTGATGATTGTTGACCTATTGGCCTTGCAATTGTAAATTGGTGACTTACAACTTGTTAAGTAAACACCATATTTATACAGACAACCTGATCTGCTAATGGACGAGAGCAATTTCATTTTGGGGGTTGAAGAGACTTTCATCTGAAGCCTTCTCCTTTCATCTCTTATTCCAAATAGGCTATTCTAAAACTAGAGGTTTGCATGTTTTCTTTTCCTTCTTTTGGCTGCTTGAATTTTATGCTTCTGAGGAAAATATTAAGTTGAACAAGGAAGTTGGGTGTCCTTACAAATTTTTCATGAACATGCAGATGGTGGAATATTTTAACAGAAAGGCACTTTTGTCTGGAAATCCTCCCCTTGGAAGCTTTAATTCTTCATTCAGCTTTACTGGTTCAAAAAAAATTGATGCTGGTGCAACAAAAAGCCTAGCAATGGATGGAATGAACATTCCCTTATGTAAGTTTCAGCTTATTAAGCAACCTTCATTGTTGCAAGAAAATGTCAGGTGCAGTGTGCCAATTTCATGGGATCCATCTTCTTTGGCAAGGTAATTAGGGTACTCGCAAATGGAAAGTCCAAAAAAAAAGGAGACAGGGAGCCCCTAAATTTTTGTGTTTCCATTTCAGATTCATTGAGAACTATGGAACTCATGTTATCACATCTATTACAATTGGTGGCAAAGATGTAATCTATGTCAAGCAGCACAGCTCATCGCCATTGTCAATCATGGAGATAAAAAATTATGTCCAGGATATCGGAGATCAGAGATTCTCTGATTCTGAAAGTCATCCAAGTTCAGGGCCAATGAAATTCAAGGATAAGGCTAGTGCTTTTTGTTCGTCCTAGATATTGCTCTTACATATTGTTTGGAGTATGTCTTTCAGGCATACCTGCATAACTAACCTGGAGGCCATAAAATGTTCAGTCTGCAGATCCTTTCACTTTCAACGGTCAAGGGATATACCCACATCCACCTAGTGCACCTTATCTTTCTGCAAAGGAGGTAATAATTACACTCTAAATTTTGCTACATGAGATGTAAATTCATTGATGAGTTTACTAGTATCTGTTAAGCTTAGATAGACTTTACATCTTGCTCCAATAGTTATAAATCCCTCACATTCTTCAGGAAAAATGGTACTAATGATTTCTGGTTATTGATTTATATCCAAAACTGCTGTTAATAGCAAGCGAACAAAACTGCTGTTTACTTTTACTCTTTTGACATATGTGAATATTTTTGAAATGCTTAATGATGTTGTAAAAATCTTAAAAATGTGAATCTTACTACTCTCGAACTCTATGTTGTATGTGGATTCCACAAAGCTTAAGTTTTTGAATCATACTTTTTTTCTTGTTTAACACACATGTAAACCTAATGCTTATGTGCTCTCCGTTTTGCAATGTATTGAACTGTTTTCATTTCAAAATATGATCTCAAATCAAATTTAGGGCAAAAAATCTGACATAAGAGGGTTTCTAATCTGTACATTTTTTTACTTGTAGTGCATGAATAACATAGGCTACTTCTATTATCAAAACTAAAAATATCCTAGGTTTTGTGATTTATTTCAATCTGACCCCTTGCGAGATTTATGGTACGATTCCTATTCTGATAAATTTAGTGCTTAATATTAGTTATTGACAATCCTCCTCTAGTAGATTGCACTTACAATCATGATATGGTCTGTACATTGTTCTGAAAGCTTTCTCCTGGCCTTCAAATAGTGCAGACTGTTGCATAGCTTTATTCTGGATGTTTGGAGTGCTTTTAGCCTTTTCCCCTCATTTTCAGGTTTTTATTTATGCAGGATGTTACAGTCATTTTCAGGAGGAGGGGAGGTGATGATCTCATCCAAAGTTATAACCATTGGGCAAGAACTGTCCGCGCAGCACCTGATGTTATTCAAATGACCTTTGTTCCTATTACTTCACTACTTGAAAATGTTCCTGGGAAGGATCACCTAGCCCGTGCTATTACCTTATATCTGGAATGTACGAAATTCATTCTTTGTATAAAGAAATGTGAAATTATTGCCTCCGTGCTGCTTTCCATAGGCTTACACTCTCAGTGTATGTTTTGTCTCATGCAACTTGCAGATAAACCGCCAATTGAGGAGTTGCAATATTTCTTGGAGTTCCAGCTCCCTCGTATATGGGCCCCAGTTCAAGGCACACTTCCAGGCCATAAAAGAAAGGATCCAGTCTGCCCATTTTTGCAGTTCAGCCTGATGGGCCAGAAACTTTATGTCAGCCAAGAGCAGGTAAGTCTCATTTGCAGGTAGCAGACTTTTAGAATGGATGCAGGTGCAACATGCTAGATTTGCAGGCGCTGAATGTACATATTTCTCGTGCATTATGAGTTCCGTATATGATTCTAACCATGTGACTAGCAAAACATGAAAAGCTCGGATGCAGAATATATTTTCTTTTTTCCACATTAGGTAACTTCAGATGCATTTTTAACCTTATGCGAAACAAAAAAGTGGACAATTAAGATTGTTGTTTTCAATAAAAAAGAAGTATGTTGTCAGATTCACCCCAATACTTTGAAGTAGTTCTTCGTGACTGTTTCACAAAAATGCTTGCATAAAAGGGTTGATCTACCATTTATACATCGACTTGGTGGAAACCTAGACATTTCAATATTCTTTACTGTCAAAATCTTACTGTTCTTCATCTTCACTAGAGATTATTGACCTGTGTACTGGTATTTTAATGTTGTAAGCCATAGTCTTCTGCTTTAAAAATTATTCAAATTTACTGATATGTAATTTTTTATCATTAGCGGGTAGCTTCCATTTCATCCTTACACTTATAAACTTGCTTACCTACCCTATTATGCAATCAAGCATTGTTCTTTGGAATTGCAACTTAAAACATTGTTTGAAGGCTTGTTTGAAGTTTGTGTTATGTGCTTTTAACCTCCTGGAAGCTGATGCATCTCTGTGTTAGTGCTCCAATTATAGTGTCTTTTACAATTGAGTTCTACCTACTGGAAAAACTAGCATAGAGGAAATGAGGCTTGTTTTTTGCTTTTTGTATTTTTCAAGAAAGATCTTCACCTGCTATTGTGTGGATAAATTATCATCCAGGTATCAGTTGGGCGTAAACCAGTGACTGGCTTGAGGTTGTGTTTGGAAGGTGACAAGCTTGACCGGTTGTGCATTCACATCCAGCATCTCGCTTCCCTCCCAAAGATCCTCCAACCTTACTGGGACACTCATGTTTCAATCGGTGCACCAAAATGGCAGGGGCCTGAGGAGCAGGATAGCCGTTGGTTTGAGCCTGTTAAATGGAAGAGCTTCTCCCATGTCAGCACAGCTCCGATAGAGAACAACCAGATCTTCATCGGTGACCTCCCTGGTGTGTATATAGTTACAGGAGCCCAGCTTGGAGTATGGAACTTCAGTCCAAAGAATGTGTTGTACATGAAACTCCTTTATTCTAAGATACCTGGCTGCACAATAAGGAGATCACTATGGGACCATACACCTGCTAGTTCAAGTGACAAGTCAAAGAGATCCTCCATTTTGGATGCACCAAGCTCGGGCGACTCGATCTCAGGCTCGAGCGATGTTACAGGGAAGCTGGCGAAACTCATAGATATGTCTGAGATGGGTAAAGGTCCACATGATATTCCAGGCCATTGGTTGGTGACAGGAGGGAAGCTCGGAGTGGAGAAAGGGAGGATTGTGTTGAGACTGAAGTATTCATTGTTGAATTACTGAATTGAGTTATTTTTTGTTTTTTGTTTTTTGTTTTTCTAGGATTTTTGTGAATTCTGCATGTAAATTATGGCATGATTTTCTTAGTTGGTGGTTCCTGAAATGAGTTTTGTTTTGGTAAAGGGGTCCTGAAATGAGTGGAGGATAATATGCGTTTTAGTGAGGATAAGGTGTCTTTCACAGTGATTTTGTTGATATTTTATCTGCGTAGCTATTCAGTTCTATCTTCTTCTTTTTTTTTTATTATTTTGAGTTAATATTTCAGTTCAATCCTGATCTTTTGCCTTTGGAAATTTGGATGCAAATGTCATCAACGAGGAGATATCAAGGCTGCTTCGCCCGATCCAAACAGGTCTTAAGCTTTCAATTTAAAATTTTGCGATTGCAGTAATTATTTAGTTTAATTATTATTAATACAGTAGGATAGATACCACTCTAAAAAAATTGGAGTTTATATCTCTATGGTAGTGGAATAAAAAAGATATGAATTTCTGGTTCGAGTCTATGCGTGGAATCAAAAAGAATATGATTTGCTGAATGGAGTTCATGCTTAATCCTATCACAAGGTGCTTCTTAAAAAATTACTTCTTCTGGGGCGCTGATTGAGCGACCTCTGCATCTAAAACTTTTATTTTACTCACTTAAAACTGTCTGACTCTCGAAGGTCTGGCCGAACTGCTAGCCGGCGGGAGCCATATTGTAGCTGGTGATCGTCCGGCCGTCGCTGGTGGTGACTCTAAATGAGAGGCCCTGTCCGTTGAGGTTTTGATTGTTTTACGAATTAAGTGAATAATGCAATCCCGCTAAACCCTGATTGTCTTGTAATAATGGAGTTAATTCAGTGAAATTGCGACTCATCTTCATATAAAAGTAAATTTAAATCTAAAATTTACAGTGTCTCGGGCAAGAGAGTTAAAGTACAATTAAGCTGATGCCGGTGTCAAATAAAATCTCAAATTAAATCATAATAACAAACATAAAAATAAAAAAAAAATACTTATTTCCAAAGCTCAAACAAATTGTAGATTCCAAACTAATGAAGATTCTAACAATCAAAAGAAGAAGAGCACACACCATGTTAGGAGCGCATGGAGTTCCGGCCATTACGACCAAGCGTCAACCTCAAATCTATTTTGGACGGCATAACATGGCAAAATTGAAGAACTAGGCCTCGTTTGTTTTGAGATTAAGATGAGTTCGTTTGAAGGATGTGAATCTTTGAAGGATTTTGCATGGCATATGGCTTAGTCCATCAATTGGCATCAGTTGGCCCTGGACGTCGCATCACCGGAATCGCCGTCGGCAACATGAGGATGGACCATCAAATAGGCCTTTAAGACGTACTCTCAATTCGGTATTTTGTGATGAAATTAAGGAACATAATAATAGGAGGTCGATCCGCCGCTCATCTGAAGATCAGTCAGTGAGCCAAAACTCGGTCGAACCGTGACCAACTTGACCCTCCATTCAAATTTGCGCATCAGTGGAGTCTGCCTGACAACCAGAAGGTCGGCATGGTTTTCCCAGCTATCCTCGCATATCTGCAATAAGAAAAGGCGCCCTCGCAGTATTTGTGGGTAAGTGCATTAACCGTGCATCAAGCGCAAGGATCCGAATCCTAATCATATGAAATCTCGTCACAATGTGACATATCAAAATTAAGTGTTAGAAAAAAATAACAAAGAAGGAAAGATATTCTCCTGTGAATTGACTTGAAATGAGATTTTGGATTTCGGTTTGGATACTCAAATAAATTAATATATTTTAGTCGTATTGGTCGAAACCATTCTCGATTCGATTTCGGCCAAAATATTTTTTTAAATTATTAATTATGTATCGACCAGAATTTGACTATATTTTAATTGTATTTTGACTTCAAATTAAAAATACGATAAAATTTTTTAAAAAGTTCAAAAAAATGTTAAAAAATTTTAAAAAATTATAATTAATTTTACCATAAGATTAAATATTATTTTAAATTAATTTTGATAGTTAATCACTTGTATAGTCTATTTTTATATATTACTGTATAAAAAATAGGAAATATGTAAGAAATAATATAAATATGATTAAAAATTAAAAATTAATATAAGTAAATTTAACTTATCATTAAAATGTACTTGACACATACATAATTTATTAATTATAACATAGTACAATCAATCATCAATTGAGTTTGAAATATCTGAATGTGGAATTACAAATTTGGTACTTAAATGATTAGAACGAGCATTTATAAGTATACAAGTAATAACAACTATCTCTGCGTGATCTTGTGATAGCAGTTTTGAAGTATAATCATATATTGAAAGTCAAAAATAAAAATGATAACCATGTTTATTAATAACATATAATAAAAGTGCTCAAATAACAAATGAGAAATTAATATTACACTGTGCGAAAGTGTTTATAAATAATAATGATAAGACGTTGATTGATAATGTTAAGTGAACTTTATTAAAATATACGATAAATTTGATCATTTACTCTTTTACATCTTTTTAATATATGCTCAATTAAAATTTATTTAAATATATTATAAGTCAAATATAAAATTATTTTACAATAAAGTATAAGTTTTTGACAAATAATAAAAATAATTATTATCTAAAGCTCCATCACTACTCAGTACTTTGCCGTTGCTCGTTGCTTTTGCTTCGTGGCTGCTCGCTACTCTACCATCGCTCGTTGTTCGTTCACTTCTACTCCGTCATTACTAACTGCTTCTTGCTTTCACTCCGATATTACTCGTTGCTCCGCATGTTGCTCGCTGCTCCACCACTTTTGTTTCGTGCGCTACTTGTTACTCCGCTGCTATTACTTCGCACACTGCTCGTAGCTCCTCCGCTTCTCCTCCGTATGTTGCTCTTTGCTCCTCTGCTTCTGCTTCATGCACTGCTCACTGCTTCACTGTTACTGCTCTAAGCTTAGAACGGAAACTTATCTAGATAAAATAATTTGGTACAACCCAAAACTAAAATGTTTTGATTTGGACCGGAATTTTAAACCTGCTCCAGAGAACTGACCTTGAGGTCTTCTCGAAGTTCCCAACACCTCATGTCATGTCAAGCTCTGTCTGCTACACAAGCTTCTCATAAGTTGAAGGATTTTGAATTTTCTCCACAAGCTTCATCTTTTTTTTTACTCATTAACTTAATTATCGGGGGATTTTTGAACAAATCACCTCCGACTTAGATTTTGTTATTGCCAAAAAATTGAGTTGTAGCGATCCAAAATTTGAACCGAAGTTGAAATCCGAGTGCTATTAGTAGACGCTTTATTAGTATTGTACCATTTTTTGCAATTTATAAACCAAGCAACCTATCTACGTCTCGGTGTTGTGTTTGCAGTGACGATACCTTCGCTGTGGTGTGCCTAAAAAATAGGTCAATCTGTGTAACGCTCTCGACAGTTTGATTTTTTTGTTTTGAGTGTTTGCCCTACACCGGTTTCTCGAGTCTATGGGTTTTGTTTTTTATTTTTGACTCTTTTTCAGAAAAATATCTTTTTATTAAATTTATGATCATTATTATATTTAATTTAATTTTCATCCTCATATTTTATTATTGTGAGATTAAAAATTAATTTTTAATCACACTAAGTCTCACAACATGTAATTCTATAAGTTGTATTTAATATAATATAATTTTAGAGGGGTTTTATACTTATGCAAGTAGTGTCTTTGTTTGTATGGTGTGGTAATTTAATTAATTTTAGTGTAGATAATTTGAAAATATTTTTTTTAAAAAAAAATAATAAAATAATTTCCTACCTAATTTGAATTGTGATCATCACTTCTATCATCCAAATATGTTTCTAAGTTTTAACGTTAAATTTATTTGACATTAAATTATTTCAAAAATTTAAGGTCATATAATATGAATTTTTTTTATTATATCTATTAAATTTTATTCATGTGGAACTAATCTATTAGATATTATATTATAACTGTTAATTATTTATTATACAAAAATATTAATTATACGAAATTTGTTAGGTTGTTATATTTTCAGGCGGTGCGATTCAGAATCGAGCGGTAGACCGTAACGATGATCGGAACCGTGTTCCTCGGTGGGAGCGAACCGGACAGAGCTCCTTGCTGTCATGTCCCTTCGCCGACGAGACCGGACAAGGGCGGTCATTAATGGACGGCATGTCCGCCGTACTCTCTGCACGTGAACACCACTTCTTTTATTCCAAAAACGTGTCACCGTCCCATTCGGTCCCTCTGCTCCCATAAATAAATCTAACCCAGCTCGGGTATGTCTCTCTACGGTGAAGACGAGTCAGTGGAGCGCAGCGGGAGACGGGCCACCGGATAACAAATGGATTCTATCGTGTAGCCACGTGCCCTACGTCATGAGAAATTACACACAATTACTTTTATTATGATAAATTTATCCAATCGCATCTCCCAAGTACAAATAATAATAATTATGTAAAATTTTTTACTTATTAATAATTGGGTATAATTTTTTTCTTTAATTTTTAATAAAGTTCTAGATTACTGAGTTAAAAAATTATTTTTTTTAAAAAAAATATATTGAGTATATTTCTCCATTGTTATTATCAAACGACTAAAATATTTTTATTTAAAATTTAAATAAGAAATTATTTTTTGGGGTTAAATTTAAAAATAAAATAAATATTTCATTTTTTAAGTTAATCATTCATTTTCCGAATCATTTGAACTTAAAAGACCTGAAATTTCGTTAAAAACTTAAAAAAAAAATAAATTACATATAATTAAAAAAATCAGGAGAGTGTATATAATTTAATTATTTTTAGAAATTGTAAGTAAAAGACTCTACTTGTAGTTGTCGTCGAGTTTGAAATAATAAAAATCCTAATTGATATTTCACAAATGCAAAAAAATTGATCTCTTTAATTTATTACAAGAGAGTTAAGTTTTTTTCGGATTTTACCACAATTATATCAACCGATAATAAGTCAAATGAATTGCAAGGACAAAACCCACAAGCTTCTCCCACATGGAGCCATTCTCAGCCACAACCGTCTGCATTCTCCAGAAGACGCAAATTCAAAACAATTCCAGTACTCTTTGATCTTTTACTGCTTCACCACACGTCGATGGTTCAATTTATTACAAACCCCCCCAGAATTCAAGCCGAATTCAATTCGGTTCCCAACCTCCAACTAACCTCATCAACCCTACTTTTCGTCCCTACTTAAATCCCACTCCCCTCCCTCCATTTCACTCCACCTTCGCTCAGCTCGTTGCATTACAACTAAGCACAAGAGAGGGGGAGAAAGGGAGAGGGGGAGAGGGGGAGAGAGAGAGCTCATCCATGGCTGGGACCAATGCCAAGGTTTTCATAGCTGTGATGCTGGCCTGCCTGCTAGTCGCCGGGGCATCGGCGATGAACTGCGGGGTAGTGGCGCAGGGGTTATCGCCGTGCATCAGTTTCGTTCGAGACGTTGGGGACATGACACCCGCTTGCTGCGCCGGGGTCCGGAGGGTCAACGCCGAGGCTAGGTCTACCGCAGACCGCCAGGCCGCGTGCAGTTGCATGAAGGACATGGCTGGCAGAATCCCCCACCTGGACGCGGGGCGCGCTGCCAGCATTCCTCGCCTTTGCAATGTCAATGTTGGCTACGCAATCAGCATGAACGTCGACTGCTCTAAGTAAGCATTCCGAACCCTTAAAACTTGCATTGAACCACTGTCAGCAGCACAGTAGGAGAGACATAGCTGTGATGTATTTTCTATTGTTTGCAGGGTGAAGTGAGATCCTATGATCTTCTGCTGCTGCTGCTGCTGCTGCTGTTGGTGGTGGTGGAGAGATTTGAAAGAATAAAGTGTGTCTTTTGTACCCCATTCTCTGGGGATGTATGGAAGGCACTTCTTAGTTGTGAGTCAGTATGTAATTAAAGCCCATTGCTGCTGTGGGCCTGCTTATCTACCCTTTATCTACTGTTCTTGAATGAGTTGGTTTCTATTTTAAAGTCACTCTCTTCTTGCCTTCATTGCCGATAGTTTTCCTTTTATTTCTATTTTAAATTGGTAACACCTAGTTAATGAATAATGTTTAAAGGAAAAATGGACTCAGAATTAACCAGGGCAATAAGTAGCAAGTTCACTAACATCATTTGTCATTTGACTCTTGATGAAGTCCTTGTCTAACCTCGCTTTAAAGAGAGAGAAGAAATTTTATTTTGTTTTTTCTAGAACACTTAAAGCGATAATGCAAATGCATTGCAAATTTGCAAGTACAAATCCGATGTCCTTCGTTCGTATGGCTCGAACTCAACTATCAAGTGTGGTGCAATAAATATTAACCATTAATATCAAGCTATAGCCACGATTCTACACACGACGTACGTCAAAAAAGTCAATATTCCCCCGAAGTGAAACAAATGTTTTTAGCTCTTCCAAAAAGGATGACCATAAGTGCTTGTACGACATTTGTCAACAAAAAAATAAACGAAAGGACCAAGAATTTACAGTGGATGAGTCTTGATAATGCTCAGATTGCAAGCTTAAAATCGGACCTGATAAACTGCTTTATTGTCCATGTATTTACAGTGGCATGCCCAAAATCCTACTGCAGCGCTTCTTCCAAATGAGCCATGAGGTGTAAGCAGCTGCAGATCGCAGAAGATCACGTCTGTGAGCATGTGCGAAACATGAAGCAGATGGCTTGAGAATCAGTCGAGAGATGTGGGCAGTTGTAAGTTGGAAAGAGCCGGAGGTGGATAATGAAGCTCACATCTTTTTAGAAGAGACTGTGAATTACTTAAATTAAGATCGAGTTAGCAAGTTATCAACTGAATCACTAGTTATAAATTATCTAAAAAATTTAAAAACAAATACCTGAGTTTTGGGTCTGACAAAAAAGAAAAAACTTAACTTATATTTTTATTATTTTATCATTAATCATGTTGATTTATAACAATTAGAGTTGCTTAAATACAAACTTACATTTGTCATGCGAAAGAAAAAAGCTTTTTTTGCATACAAAATCACATATATGCATGTTTATGCACCCAATTTATTTTTCAGCCAAAACAAGTCAAAATTGGTACAAAATTCTGAGTTGACGTTTTTGACTTTTTTGAGTTAAAAATTTTCGTCTGATCTGAGTTAGAACCTCAACTTTTAAAATCATGGATATAACCACCCAATGAACAATTCATGGGTTAAAAAAAAATCCAAGCAGTTCTTTTTTCATGAAAATAAATAGTAAAAAATGCTTGATGAAGTCTCTCGAAACCATACAATGATATTTAGGATCCGATGTATCATACGTGATTATATCTTTTCATAATTCAAAAGATATAGCAAGTATTTAATGACATTTCGACCTTGGAATATACCTGATGGTGTATAAATCAGTGTGCGGAGAAGTTCTTCCCTCACGACGAAATGGAAGCATTCCGTTGTCTCTGATGGAAAATCCATGGCTGGCGTGGTATTTCCAGAGCAAGTGGTTCTCACGCATATGATATTATTTTTGACTGCTGCATTCCACTGGTTCTGTTTTTAGAATTTTATTTTTATCGGTTGTCAGAAAAAAAAAAAGGATAATTACGGATGACCCCCCTAATTAGCCTTAATTACGGTAAATCCCCCGTAATTTCCGTAATTATCCCCACCCCTCAAATTCGCCCATATTTACCCACAGCCCCCGATTGTTATTTAATCAAATTTTTGCCAAAAAATTCCGATTTTATTCCCGGTTATTTTACATATACCCCCCTAAAAACTTACTTTTTTATATTTAAACCCCCGGATTTTGCGTTTTTACAAATAACACCCCGAAAGAAATCAGATTTACAAAAAAGTCCTGAAAATTCGGATTTTTGCAAATAAACCCCGCGGAGGCCGAGGCCGAGGCCGTCGCGCCGGCACGCGGGCACACGGGCGCGGACACCCCCTCCC
>RXID01015956.1:0-53782 GCA_005019695.1 Trichopus zeylanicus subsp. travancoricus
CTGGAGACATACAAGAGTTAATATTTATGTTTCTGTCACTTCATTGCCAAGCAAGCAACTTGGGTGTCCTGTACCAATGCTCTGCAAGTACATCCTCCACATTCAGGAGGACATACCGGTAAGGGCCTAAGAAAGGAAAAGGATTAAGGTCCAATATGGAAATATCAGAGTAGGCAATAGAACTTGCAGTAGATGTGGTCAGCTGGGACACAACAAGAGAGCGTGTAAAGAGCCTCTTGGACTACAACAACAAATTGATGTTTCTGGATCTAGCAGTAATCAACAGTCAGTGGGAAACCAATATGTTGGAGAATGTGGCAGGGGAAGAGGAAAAGAAAGGTCTACCGTAATGACTTCAAATTTTAGTATGCATTTACCATGTGAGTTTTTCTTTTAAAAAATTAACAATTTTTTTCTTATTTTATATGATTTTGAAACAATACATTAATAAATATCATTGTATTTTTTTACAGGAAGTTCGTCAGATCTCTAGAATTAATTTTGATTGGGTAAACAGTCTTCTCAAAAATGATGATGATGTCATGTTGCTTGGTTATCATAACTATGGGTACATTCTGTTTGCAGGTACATATTTCTGCTAGATAGACTAGGAAGAGTTAGATGGCAAGGTTTTGGATTAGCGACTCACGAGGAACTGTCATATCTTTTATCATCCACCTCTCTTTTGTTGAATGAGAAATGAGAAGTGTTATTTTAGACATTTGTTTCATTAATGTTCTTCAAATTTTGATTTATAAGGAATAATGAAATGTTTCCTTTTTTGGTTCAATAATGGAAGGTTTGCTTTTGTTGGACAACAGCAGAACTTGTTATATTGCTTTGTGTCTTGAACTTTCTAGTTGCTATTGTTATCTGATTACTAATTAGGCTATATTGTTTTAGTAAGCTGCAAGCTTCTATTATTGTTATGGCAAGCTATATGTTATAAAATCTCAGGAATGATTGTCATTTACTAGGAAGTGGCTTTCTTTATCATCTCCAGTTTTACATAAATAGGGTTTATCCTTTTGGTGGTAGATCTGGATCTGGTGTGATTTCTCTCCATACTCTTTCTTTAGTTATTTCAAAACTTAAAATTTAAAATTACAAGTTTCATATTGTACATTTAAAAATAAATCCCTTGATTATATTTTTAATAAATAAGTCAATATTTTAATCATATTTAATATTAAATTTCACAAAAAAAAGACAGTGACGGTTTTAAAATTTAAAATTTCAAATTGCAAGTTTACTATTTTTACATTTAAAAGTTGACCACCTTCAATATTTTTCTTTATAAATAAGTCCAAATTTTATTTATTTTATAAGTAAATTTTACAAATAAATCATCGAACGTTTCAAAACATAAAATTAAAAATTACAAGTTTCATATTATACATTTACAAATAGATCCCTTGATTATATTTCTAATAAGTAAGTCAATATTTTAATCATATTTAATATTAAATTTCACAAAAAAAAGACAGTGACGGTTTTAAAATTTAAAATTTAAAATTACAAGTTTACTATTTTTACATTTAAAAATAGACCACCTTTAATATTTTTCTTTATAAATAAGACCAAATTTTATTTATTTTATAAGTAAATTTTACAAATAAATCATCGAATGTTTCAAAACCTAAAATTTAAAATTACAAGTTTCATATTGTACATTTAAAAATAGATCCCTTGATTATATTTTTAATAAATAAGTCAATATTTTAATCATATTTAATATTAAATTTCACAAAAAAAAAACAGTGACGGTTTTAAAATTTAAAATTTCAAATTACAAGTTTACTATTTTTACATTTAAAAATAGACCACCTTTAATATTTTTCTTTATAAATAAGTCCAAATTTTATTTATTTTATAAGTAAATTTTACAAATAATTCATCGAAAGGTTTCAAAACTTAAAATTTAAAATTACAACTTTCATGTTGTACATTTACAAATAGACCCCTTCAATATTTTTATTTATAAATAAGTCTATATTTTTTTATCATATTTTAAGTAAAATTTTACAAAAAAGACATTAATGATTTTTAAATTTATAAATACAAATTTAATATTTATATATTAAAAAACCCTTAAATTTTTTTATAAAATAAATCTAAATTTTCTAAAATTTTAAAACTAATTTTTACAAATACACCCCTCGCCGGACCATCGTTGACCGGCGTCCGCGCCCCCGCACAAGGGACGGAGGCCGAGGCCGGATAGCGCGCAGGACGGCCCGCCGGCACGCAAGCACGGATGGCCTTCGCACGCGCGACGGAGGCTGAGGCGCTGGCGCGCCGACACTCGGGCGCGAACGGCCAAGGCCAACACCGTTCCGCCCCCACCACTCCCGCCCGCGTTCGCCTCCGCTCCCACCTGCCCGGCCTCCGCCTCCGCTCCCGCCTCCAAGTCCTGCCCGTGTCCGCCTCTGCTCTCGCTCGCCCGGCCTTCGCCTCTGCTCCCACCGCTGGCCTCCTCCTCTGCTCCCACCCGCGCGCCGGGGTGTTATTTGCAAAAATTCGAATTTCGGGGACTTTTCTATAAATTAAAATAATTTCCAAGGGTTTATTTGCAAAAATCTAAATTTCGAGGACTTTTCTGTAAATTAGAGTTATTTCGGGGAGTTATTTGCAAAAATCTGAATTTCAGGGCGTAAAATATAAAAAATAAGTTTTTAGGGGTGTATTTGTAAAAATAACCGAGGGTAAAATTAGAATTTTTTGGGAAAATATTTTCGAAAATGGGGGGTGTGGGTAATTCTGGAAATTACGGGGGGTTATACATAATTAAGGCTAATTACAGTGACTTATACGTAATTATCCCTTCTTTTTAACTACTCGCTTTCCTAGATGGATCACAACATGAAAATTGACAAGGTGGAGCTCTTCTATGATCCCAGTGAACTACTTCGAGTGTTACTCAAGGGTGCCAAAACAGATAACTTGGAGAAGGTTTCTTCAAGCTGCCCATTCATGCAAGCTTAATGTAGAATAAATGACTCTTCTTCTATCAAAGTGTTAGAAATTTATTTTAAAAATCAGTCAATGAAAGTGTTAGAAATAATTTTCTCAGATTTACATTATTGATGGATAATGGAACAACATATTTTCAATAAGAAAATAAAACATTCATCAATGAAATTAAAAAAATTGAAGGACAATATTACCTATTTTGGAATCTGTCCTAAAAGTGTGTTTCCCTTTCATCACGCGAGAGATCAAGGAAAAACGTACTCCTCGAAGATACACAGTGAGGAAAGTTGATAAAGATACCAAAGGCTCAACTCCAATATAGAAAAGAAGAAAAAAATGCATGGCTCTATCTTGTATCTTTCTCAATCCATATGTATCCTTAGGACACTCTGTTACCTCTACAAGATGCATGGGAGAATCCATCCCGAGTTGTTCCAAAAGGATGGTCACTATGATTATTTATTTATTTAACTATTAGTTTTGAACTTTAATAGAAAACACCTCAAATTTTCTAAAAGTGCAATTTATATTATTGATAGAGCTCAGTCGATCATTGATTTTGGTTTGAGAAATTTCTTAAAATCTTGATCTGTTAGGCGGTTCTTTTTTTCATTTGTACAAAAAAAAAATCATAAAGGAGACCACCGAGAATTCTCTGATGGCAATCACTCCAACACTCAAGTTAGTTCTGCACTTAGGAATGAAAATAGAATAAGAGATTGCGTATTAATCCTTTATTGTGCTAAATATCGATATCCATCATAATTCATGATGTAGAAGAAGAAAAAATAGTACACAAGCGATTTACGTGGTTTGGTCTATGACCTACTCTATGAGTAAAGATGATCGAGAGGATATTGTATAGATGAGAAAGAAAAAGATATTACAATGATGGAGGCAAAATTCCAATATCATCAATTCTCACAAGAGATTAAGTAGTCTAACCGTTGCAAGATATTTTAAAAATTTTGATCTATATCTCTCTATTTTACTATATTGAAATCCTTAGATGAATAGAATATTTATAGATGTGGTCTAACTGAGTTTGAGTCGAAGAAGGAGACTAACTCAAAGAAGAATTCCATTAATCCAAGTCTCCTAGTAGAAGATAAATTTAGAGAAGGATTATTTTACTAAATTACTTTTTAGTATGAATTCTAATTTAATTAGGACTCTTCGAGAAATTTGAATTTGAGACACAACTAAGTTAACAATCTCCATCTTGGCTTGAATGCTCTTCTTCTTTGAATTTAAATCTTCAATAGATGCATTCGCCATTACCTCATAAGGCAAGATTGACTACCTTAAATATTAATCAAGTCCAAATAGAGTTTGAACTTGTCAATTGGAATCATTTCGGTCAACATATATGTAGAATTTATTAAGTTATGAATAATTTGTAAAGAAATCTCACCATCTTCAATAATATTTCGAATAAAGTGAAATCGGACATCTATGTACTTTGATTTGGCATTGTACATTTGATTCTTCATAAGGTATATCGTGTTCTGATTGTCATAAATAATAGGAAGAACATATTGAGAAAAATTAACTTCACTTGCCAATTCTTTTAACCATAAAAGTTTTTTGATTGCTTCTGTAGCTACCATATACTCGGACTCTATTATAGATAATACCACAGTTGAGTATAAGGTACACCTCCAACTAATAGATCCATCACAAAGAGTGAAGAGATAACCAATGAGGGATCATCATCGATTACGATCTCCAACATAGTCTAAATCTAAGTAGCCAATAATTTTAGCCTCTTGAACTATGTTCCTGTCGAAACATAAGCCAATATTAAGAGTACCTTTGATATATTTTAATAACCACTTTACAGCTTGCCAATGCTCTTTTTCTGGATTTATCGTATAACGAATAAAAACGCTAACTACTTGTGCAATATCAGGTTTTGTGCATACCATAGCATACATTAGATTCCAATAGTACTTGTGAATGAGATGTTCTCCATGTATGAATACTCCTCATCTGTAGAATGATATAATTGAGTTAAAAGCTTGAAGTAGGATGCCAAAGGGGTACTCATAGGTTTTAAATTTTACATGTAAAAACGAAAAATAATCTTCTCTAGATACTTATTCTGTTTGAGCTATAACATGTCATACTTTCAATCTCGATTAATTTCTATACTAAGAATTTTCCTTGTGGTACCTAAATCTTTCATCTAAAATTTTTTTCATTCTAAGCTTTAGATCATTGAGTAGAGATATGTCTTGAGTAGCAAAATCAACATAAAAAAAAATATAATAAATAAATTATTAACACGCATTTTAAAATAGATACAATAATCATGTTTGCAATGAATGAAATCTTGTCCCAATAAAAATTTATCAAACCTTTTATACCATTGCCTTGGAGACTATTTTAACCCATAAAGTAATTTGTTCAACTTATAGACACAATTTTTCTTGCCTTCTTAGATGAACCCTTCAGGCTGTTGTATAAAAATATGTTTTTCCAATTCTCCATGCAGAAAGATAATTTTGACGTTAAGCTATTCTAACTTTAGATTATGAAAAATAACTAAAATAAGTAGAAAATGGATAGATGTGGATTTAATTATATGAGAGAAAATTTTATTAAAGTCAACATCCTCCTTTTGTGAATACCTTTTTACAACTAATTGGACCTTAAATTTAATATCATCTATCTCAGAGGAATCCACTTTCTTTTGAAATACCCACTTGCAACTAATTACTCTTTTACCTTCTGGTAATTTCACCAAGTCCAAGTGCGGTTCTTTTGAAGGAAATCCATATCTTCATTCATAGCAACTTGTCACTAAAAAAAATTCTTATCCTACACTATTTTTTTATAAGAAGAAGGATTACCATTATTAGTAAATAAAGCAAAAGCTACTATATTTTCAAAATCATACCTTGCAGTGGCTTTTTGTTTCTTTGAGATCTTCGAAGTGGAGTCTTCTCAGAAATTTTAATTTGGTTCTTAGAATTTTTTTGAGAGTTTGACATGCCCTGAATATCTTTTTCTAAAAAAACTATATACTATACCTTCATTTGCATTATATCACTGGGACATTTTTTGAGAGATTTTAATATAATACTTTCATCAAACACTACATCTCTTTCAATAATTACATTAGAAATAGTAGGATGTAATAAATGATAACCCTTAATGCCTTTGACATAATCGAGGAAAATACATTTTTTGGAACGTGCATCTAACTTATCCTTAATGATATGCATATAAGCAGGACGACCAAAAATCATTAAAGAAGAATAATTTATAGGTTTATCAGTCTATACCTCTTCAAGAGTTTTATAATCAATGATTATCTGAGGAGAGTGATTGATAATGAAACATGTTATATTGACTGCTTCTACCCAAAAATTCTTGTCAAGATTAGTTATACTGAGCATACTACGTGCTTTCTGTAATAAAGTTCTGTTCATTCTTTCAGCCACACTATTTTGTTGAGATTTTCTTGGGATGGTAAAATGGCATTCGATACCTTCATCTTCACAAAATTTGAGAAACTCTATTGATTTATACTCTTCACCATTATCACTTTTGAGGTATTTGATTTTTCTGTTAGTCCTTTTTTTAATTGAAGTTTTTTACCATTTGAAAACAAAAAAATACTTCAGCTTTGTGATGTAAAAAATAAATCTATATTTTTCTAAAAAACTCATCAATAAAACTAACAAAATAATGAACACCAGATTTTAATAGAATAGGAGAGCACTACACATCAAAATAAATATAATCAATTAAGCCTTTAGTGTAATGAGTACTGTGTTAAACTTTACCTTGGATTGTTTACCATAAAGACAATGCTCACAAAAATTTAATTTGCATAAGTTGAGGCCTTTTGGTAATTTTTTTTTGTTGAGCTCAGTTAAACCTTTCTCACTCATATGATTGAGACGCATATGCCATAAGTGGTTCATATAAGAAAAAACCTAAGAAATTGTTGTTTCATCTTTAACGATTTTTTCTACTAACTCATACAAATTTTCATGTTTTAGATGATCCTTTAGTAATCTTAAGAACTCCACTTTCAGTAGAATACTTATAATTAGTATAATTCAAAGTACCCAAAGAGATCAAATATTTTTTAAAATCAGGAACATGTCTAACGTCAGTAAGAGTCCTAATAATATTATCAAACATCTTAATTTTAATTATTTTAATTTTAATAGTTTTGCATGGATTATTATTACTTATCAAAACTAAACCACCATTATAGGACTTATAATCTTCAAACCAATACTTATTGGGACACATGTGATAAGAACAACTAAAATCAAGAATCCAAGCATCATGGTAATGATCAAAATCCGAACTAACAGAGAGATATTACCATAATCATCGCCAGAACTCCCTTCAATAACTGACACTTGTTCTTTGGCTTACTCTTTAGATTGAGATTCTCTCTTTCTTTTCTTTAAGCTTCTAATACTCTTCAATTATATATCCCATCTTTTTATAATACTTATAATTTTTTTCCTTTGGATTTGGATCTAGAATGACCTGTATTTGATCTTTCTTTGGTACGACCTCTAGTAATCAATATTTCTGAGTGTGACACATCCCCTTTAATATTTTGTAAATATTCATTAGATAGAAAGATAGCAAAGATATTGTTAAATTTAAAATCTTTACTATACATTAGAATAGTCTTTAGATTCTCAAGAGAAGAAGGTAGAGATAATAATAAAATAATTATCTTATCTTCATCTTTAATTTTAACATCAATTCTTAATAATTGAGAAACTAGTTTCTTAAAAATATTAAGATGATCAACTATATTCATACCTTCTCTTATTTGAAAATTGAAAAGCTTTTGCTTTAAGTAAACTTGATTTAAAATAGACTTACTCATATATTATTTCTCTAACTTTTTCCATAGCTCTGAAGGTGATGTTTTATCAAGAAATGGATAGAGTACCTCATCGGTAAGACTGAAGATGATTGAGCTATGTACACTAGGCTTCTAATTTTTTTAGATACTTTTAGCGACATCTTCAAGCTTGACATTCTCCAATGTGTTTGTCAACCCTTGTTGAGTAAAAATTGCATGAACTCTTACTTGCCAAATAAGAAACCCTTACTTTTTATTAAAATTTTCTACATCAAACTTCATAGTGGATATATTAAAGTAAGCTCTGATACCAGTTTATTGGGCTAAATATCGATGTCCACCATAATTCATGATGTAGAAAAAGAAAAGAAAAAAGAAAAAATAGCACACAAAAGATTTACATAGTTCGGTCTACAACCTACTCTATGGGCAAAGGCGATCCAGAGGATATTATATTGATGAGAAAGAAGAAGAGATTACAATAATAGAGGCGAAACTCTAATATTACCAACTCTTATAAGAGACTAAGTAGCCTAGCTGTCACAAGACATTTTGAGAGTTTTGATTTAGGTTTTTCTATTTTACTGTATTAAAATTCTTATATGAATTGGGTATTTATAGATATGACCTAACTAAGTTTGAGTCAAAGTAGGAGACTGACTCAAATAAGAATTTCACTAATCCAAGTCTTCTAGTAGAAGATAAATTTAGAGAAGACTTAGGCTCACTAAATTACTTTCTAATATGAATTTTAATTTAATTAGAACTTTCCAAAAAATTTGGATTTGAGACATAATTAAGTCAACAGTCCTTTACCTTTTCAATTGTCTTATATAGTGCTCTTAAAAATTTAGAGTATCTAGATTCAATAATCTTTGGTAACCATTCCACTGAATTTTTCATAAAAGGAGGAATCAATCCCGAATCTCTCAGGAATGACCCTTGAAGAAGTTACAAATTAATTAGTTGGTATATCAATGCTAATAGACCAAATCTAGTAAGTTCAGTCACAGTCGAGTTTTGAGACATGGTTGACCTTTCTCATTCATATATGAAGTTTGTGAGCTTATAATGGCTCGATGTATTGGTGAGTCCTTAGCTTGAACATTTTTGTCCTCAACTTGCCCTTTGAGCTTAGTTTCATTGACTTTTCTAACTTAGGAGGTTCAGTTTAGAACTCATCATCTTTTAATTACCTCAGTTAGTTGTCTCGGTTAGCGGCTTTATTTTCATTTTGTACGCATCTGGTTTCTTTGAATTGCCACTTGACAACTTGATATATCATTAGTGTCCCCTACTCTAGGCCTTGTACCATGGGATCGAGGACTTAAGTTTTTTGAACTTCTTTATTCTTCTATTGTTGTAGCTTAAATGACCCAATGCTATAACTTTCTTTTTGAGGGAATGAAATGTTTGTTGCCATGAGCTTTAGAGAGCCGTGACATCATTTAACTTGATACTCTTGGATGTGAAGTGCCAGCCATCATAATGCTTGAGAAAGTAGGTCATCGCCTTGTTGTATCTCATGCAATCATTTAGGATTTTGCTCCTTTTTGAGGCGTCGGTCTAGAGCCACCCATTCAGTCATCAAGGAAATGCACCAGATGCCTCGTGATTTGTTTCCCCTTTAGTTTATGAAATAAAATGGAGGATGCATGTCATTAGATCCTGATGGGGTTTTTGGAGATTTGGATTTTTGAATTTTGTCAGCCTTGATCGAACCACGTGGAAGCAATCTGATGGCATGGCAAGATTTATATGAAGGATGATTTTTTTTTTCTTCTTACTTTAGTAAATATGCTAATTCTCCATCTTCCTCCTTTGGCCTCTTCAACCTCTACCAAAAAGCCTATTCATCGATGATGTCTTCCTTTGCTCCATTAAGTTTTGGGAAGAGACCCTCCATTGCTAAGAAGGAGAGCATTATGGGGTAGATAGCCCATGCCCTGAAGAAGTCCTCAGCCCCCCATAGTGTTTTGATACCATCATCTGGAGGTTAGAGCTTTGTGCTTGCACCAAAGGAGATGTGTGGCACCACTGTCTCCACCACCCCATCTATCTTAATGATCACCTTGCTCTCTGTGAGGCTCTCTACCACAATTGGTCAACACCTGTGGCTTTTCGAACAAAACTGAGTTAGACATGTGGGGGATAGAGGAAGATATTAGAATCCTTAGAGAGAGGTTTGGCTTTGAGTTTTCTACTTATTGGGAGATATTTGAGAGTGGGCTTGGTATCCTGTATATTCTTTCACTTGAGATGTTCTGATAGATTAAGACGTAGCTCCATATAAGATTGTTCCCAATTCCATGAAGTTTATCATAGCTTTCCAAATCTTAACCACCTCAAAAAGTTATTCCCCAATTGTAAAAATGTTCAAGAGATAGGTGGTATTTTACTCCGACGAAGTAGTGTAAACTCTTTGCCTTCAACCCCAACTTTATTCATGCTTGGAAAGATCATTATGTTAGGGTCTTTTTCAAAGTTAATTTAGATCTTCTATATGAGTAAGATAATCATTTTTTCATAGGACTGATCCTAAAATTTCTTGCAAAGTCCACCATCTTTTAGTATCTTGGGTGGAGGAGGTAGAAGAGATTAGGTCTGTCCCCATAGGGTTTACAAAGCTTGTTTGGAAGAACATGGTCTATCCATTGCTCGGATGACTAATATGAAACTTAGATCTCAAGACTCGGGCTTTCTTCTCTTCATATTAACTTTTTCTTTTGGTTTAATGAGGTATTATTATACTCACAGGGATCACCAAGCTTAGCTTCATGAACGAGATCCTGAAGGAGTAAGAAGGGGATCCTTAGATATTATCAGCTTGGAAGAAGCTTGCCGCACTAGAGATCTCCACTCCTTCTCCTACTATAGCCCCAAGCTAAGTGAAGAGGAAGAAATGAGAGGAGGAGAAGAGTGGAAGAATAGACAAGTGCCATCTCATTCGTTTTCTCCTCCTTCTCGAGTTACCTCTTTAGGTGACAATGCTAGATTACCTTCTTGTATGATGAAGAAGGTTGATCATGGTAAAGGAGTCATGTATGCCTCTTCCCCAACTCACTCTGAGGTGCGAGAGTGCTCTCCTCCTTGGTCCCAAGTACTCCGAGGGAGATTGACATTGAGGAGTATTTTCTCGAGGAATTTGGCGAGAATGAAAGCTCTTTCATCACCAAGCTCCCCATTGATAAGCTCTTCTTGAAAGGAGTGAGAGTTTATCGTGATATAAGTTTATTCAAATTTGACTTCTCCTATTCTTTCCTTCTTCTAGTATTCTAACTTCTAGGTTGACTATAGGTCTTGCATTTTTTTTTATTTCATAGGACACCACTTTTATGAAGCTTGAAGAGAAATAAGCTCTAAGAAGACTAAGGCCGAGGAGGAGGTGGATCTACTTTGCTCTCAACTTGCATCCCTCCAAAGCAGCATGGAGGAGTCAAAAAGGAAGGTAGAGGAAGAGAAGAACCTCCTCACCATTAAGCGTGACTTAGCCTTGTCAAACATGGAGCTGACAAAGGCCAAGATGGAGGCGAGGAAGACTCAGCACCATATTTCCCTAGAGGAGACCTAGGCCATCATTGTCACCAACTACCTTAGAAGCAAAGAGCACACCAACACCCTAAAGATGACAAAGTTGCACACTATCATAGAATTCAAGGCCAACAATGAATATCTCAAGGACAATGCCAAGTTCTCCACCTAGGGCTTCACTGAAGGTTACCTCATTTATAAGGACACAGTGAGATAAACCCATCACATAACTTTGACCCTGAAATCTTCGCATCAAGCTCTAAAGCAAATTGAGGGTTCAATGCCTCAAGTGGAGTACAAGGAACTTCTTCAGAGAGAGAAGAAGGTTTCTAGGGAGATGACAAGTGAGGGTTCGGAGGGGAAGGAGGTAGCAGAGGCTGAGGTCAAGGTCATTCTAGGGCTTGAGAAGCTAGTGCCTCTCAATCCCTCTAATTGGTTATTTCTCTTTTATAATATGAAATTCTTTGTATAAATCTTTTGCTTCAGTTAAATTTTCCTTTCCCCCCATGTCTTTGTGTTTTTTGAGCTATTTTTTTGGCTATTTTAACTTTATCCAATCTTGCTAGAATATTCCTAGCGACTAAGATGGTCATGCATATTGGCTTTCTTCAAGGTGAATTCCTTAAGTATTAGCTTGTTGGATAAGTCTTGGGTGCTAGGTGTTCACAAGCACTTCTCAATGCTTCTCTTCCATGATTTGGGAGTCCACAGATTAACAAGGATTCTCTTCAAGGGAGTCCTTGTGGTTATGTCAGTGCCTTGTGTTATGATTTATTTTGTCCAACACGAAGCTTGCCTTTGACTTTGTTTAGACTTGAATATTTTGCTTGACATGAGGTTAAATCCTTTGCCTCATCTAAACAAGGCCTTAGGTGCTTGGCCTAGGACTGAGGTCTTATGCCTCATCTGATCTGAGGTCTTCATACCTAGCATTGGCCCGAGGTCTTACACCTCGTTAATCTTAAAGGCTTCTGGTCTCATAACTCAAGAGACTCTAAATTGGCCAACCCAATTTGAAGTGAGCTTCTTCAAGGTTTGATCGATGGCTCAACTTGGTAGAGTACCCAATCACCTTGTTGCAATTCTTGATTACCGACCAAGGTATTATAGTAGTGTGCCACTCACTGTTGATACTCGTTGATCCTAGTGTGAGTATTCTCTCATATCTCCAACACAAGGTACTTTTCAACTTGGTTGTTATCCTCATTTAGCAAGGGATCATAACTCTAAACTCATAGAGAATGAGTCCAATTTTCACAAGAATAATTACCTTGACCTCATAAGCAAGCATATAGGGTGACTCCTCAGTTATTGTCCGAAGAGTGGTCTGATAGGACCATAAAATATATAGTAGTTCTTTGACCCAAGTGCTCTTTACCCTTTCAAGTGTTGGGATTTGCAGCGGAAGTTTCACGAATCACCTTGTTCTCAAACAACACAAGAAACAAGAAGTAATACAAGATAAAAGAAAATAATAAGATAAGACAACGGGAGATCCACTACCAATAGATAAAGACTTTTACAAGAGTCAACAAGAAAGACTTCACTCTCTCTTACTCAACTAAACTCTTTCTCCAAGCCTCGGCGATGCCTCCACCTTCAGAGAGAATCTCCAAGAGGGTACCACGAGGAACCACCACGAGAGAATACCGAGAAGCACTAGAAAGACCCACACACGAGAGCCAACACTCTCTCTCTTTCTTTTCTCTCTATTCTCTCAGTTCCTCTCTCTCTATCTCTCTGTAGTTCAACCTTAATACTACGTCTACCTTAAGCCCTATATATTATACTATATTTATAGACTCTTATTGGGTCTGAGTTTTACTCAATTACAACTCCTAATAATATAAATCTAAATCCAACTTTGGATTCCTACTTTAACTCAAACTCTAATTAGAGTTCAAGACATCTAAAACTCAACAATCTCCACCTTGGCTTGAACTCGGGCGTGCCATCACCATGAATCTTCAGTTGTCATCTCTCATCCAGCCCCTGCCCCTGGGCTACTAGCATATTCAGATAATTGCAAGACGTGAACTCGAGCCAACCTCGAATTTGCTCTTCATGTCTACAGTTTTGTACTTTTGAAAGCTTTTCGGATGACCTGTGTCTGCTTTTGTAGTAAAAGTAATTTGAGGAGACATCAAATTACTCTGAGTATCGTGCTTCCTCTTTACTACTGTAGCCATCGGAATTCCACTTGCAATGGTGTTCCCTATCAATTGATAAACATTGCTACACTTCTCACCTTTCATCAGGATTCTAATACCACGTGTCACCTTCATGACTCCATCTCTTGCTGAATAATTACAGCCTTTTGAGTCCAGTACACCAAGTGAAATTAGATTCCTTCGCATCTTGGGGACATGCCTCACCCCAGTAAAAGTTCGAATCGCTCCATCAAACATCTGGATTTTGATTGTTCCCACACCGGCAATCTCACAAGTTGAATTATCGCCCAACCAAACAGTATTTTTCTTCTTATTTTCCTCATAAGAAGTAAACCAATCCTTCCTGGAGCAAATATGATAAGAATTACCAGAATCTAAAACCCACTTACCAGAAGTGTTGATTTCTACAGATACTGCAAGAACATCTTCATCCGCACTATTATCAGAAGTATCATCCGCTATTGCCGTCATCATATTGGAGGACTCTATCTTCCCACATTTAGAGCAATATCTTCTAATATGACCATACTTCTTACATGAATAGCATTGTACTTTCGTCTTCAATTTTGATTTGGACCGTTGCTTGTCTTCTCCACGCTCTCTTAATCTTCCTCTTTCGTGAGCCACCAATCCTTCACCAAACTCCATATTAATGTTGGAGTTTCTCCTTCTCTCATTAGAAAGAAGACTAGCTGTCACATCTTCCATCTTGAGAGTTTCTTTACCATAAAGAATTGTGGTCACAATATGATCGTATGAAGTAGGAAGAGACATCAGGAGAATCAGCGCCTTATTGTCCTCTTCAAACTTCACATCAACTTTCAGCAAATCATTGATAATCTTATTGAAAGTATTCAGGTGATGTAATATAGTTGTACCTTCGCTCATACGCAGTCCGTACAACTGTTGTTTCAGGTAGAATTTGTTCGTGAGGCTTTTTGACATATACAACTTCTCGAGTTTTGTCCAGATGTCCATCGTCGTCTCTTCGTCAATGACATTGTACAAAACCTCATCAGTCAGGCTTAAAATAATTAAATTCAATGCCTTTTGATCTATCTCCTCGCAGTCTTCATTGCTTATCTTGACCGGCTTCTTTTCCTTTCCCTCTAACGTCTTTTGCAGACCTTGAAAAGTAAGAACCACCTTCATCTTCTTTTGCCATAAGGCAAAATTTATCTTGCCGTCAAACTTCTCCACCTCGAGTAAGGACTTTGTCATCTTGGTTGTTTGCTCCTAGGCTCTGATATCAATTGTTGGGATTCACAGTGAAAGTTTCATGAATCACCTTATTCTCAAACAACACAAGAAACAAGAAGTAATACAAGATAAAAGAAAAAAATAAGATAAGACAACGGGAGATCCACTATCAATAGATAAAGGCTTTTACAAGAGTCAACAAGAAAGACTTCACTCTCTCTTGCTCAACTAAACTCTTTCTTCAAGCCTCGGCGATGCCTCCACCTTCAGAGAGAATCTCCAAGAGGGTACCACGAGGAACCACCACGAGAGAATACCAAGAAGCACTAGAAAGACCCACACACGAGAGCCAACACTCTCTCTCTTTCTTTTCTCTCTATTCTCTCAGTTCCTCTCTCTCTATCTCTCTGTAGTTCAACCTTAATACTACGTCTACCTTAAGCCCTATATATTATACTATATTTATAGACTCTTATTGGGTCTGAGTTTTACTCAATTACAACTCCTAATAATATAAATCTAAATCCAACTTTGGATTCCTACTTTAACTCAAACTCTAATTAGCGTTCAAGACATCTAAAACTTAACATTCAAGATGTTTCTTTATTCCTATGAACAAGATTTAGTTTGTTATCTCAGCTAAGCCATTGGCTTGGGATGTGCTATGGAGGTGAACCTCTGCTCAATATATATGTTGGTGCAATATTTCCTAAACTTTGAGTTATCAAATTATTTTCCATTATTTGTGATCAGTACTTGTGGAAGTCTAAAACCTACAAATGACATTCTATTTAAGAAAATTCTAGATCTTCTTCTCGACTTTCACCCATTTGGTAAAGTACTCAATATCTACTACTAAAAATTTCCTCTATCTTGAGGCTACTAGAAGAGGACCCAATATATCTATTCCTTATTTGAAGGGTCAAACCGCTTGAGTCTGCTGGAGCTGAATTGGGGGTACTATTTCATTTGGATACAAACTCAGATGCCTTAGTGCCATGTTAATCCAATAATATTCTTGCTTGAGGAATTTGTATGCCAAGGCTTGTCTCTCTCCATGACTTTCATATATCCTCTCCTGGATTTTTCGGAGAGCATAATCAGCTTTCTCATGTCTCAGATAGCAAAGTAGTGGTCATGTGAGCGACCTCTTGTACAAGACTCCATTTACTATGGTAAATTTTGGAATGAGCCTCAAAGTCTATTACCTTGAGTGGTTAGTGAATGTGGTGATGGTGAAAAAACTAATGACATGGACACTTTTTACCAGCATGTCATCGACATATGCTTTCATGTTCTTCTTGAGAAGTATGCATTTCAATTAGGTTCAGAAAAATTCCTTAGGTACCTTGTCTCAGAGTGGGAAATTGAGGCTAATCCCAAGAAGATTAAGGTAGTGAGGAAAATAAAGACCCCAAGTTTCATTAAATAATTACAGAGACTTGCAGGTCATTTAGCAGTACTCAACTGCTTCTTGTCAAGGTTGGGAGAAAAATACCTCCTCTTTTTTAAAGGTCATCAAGCCGGATAATTTCATCATCCTAATAGCTACAATCAATGGGATCTAATAAGTTTGGATTGCCTATGAAATGGCTCGGTTTAACAAGGCTAAACTTGAAGTTTCTTTTTATTAGGGGGTTAAGTAGCTCTGGAGTAGGATTCCTTTGTGGAGAGGTCCGAGGATGAGGCTCCCACACACGAGTCTCTTCCACCCTCTCTCCTCAGCTAACAAATTGCTTGAGGTGTTCATCTCGTATAAGCCTTTTGATTTCATCTTTGAGGTACTTGCATTCTTCAATATCATGGCCAAGTACTCTCTTAGGCTTTCACCTTCTTTTTGTTTCAGTGTCAACAATGTAGAGAGATTCTTTATCTAAGATAATAGTGAGATAAACTACTACATAAACCTATCTACCATATTATCAAAACAAATAATAGAGTACCTTGAAATCCAAAGTATCAAGCTCGGGTTGGACCTTGTAAGAGTCATAGGAAATGCCTTGCACATGATGGAATCCTATACTCCTTATAAAATCATGGTATTCTTGAATGTTCTAACATGATCCACCAAGTCCTTTATACCATCATACACCTCATAGAAAGGCTATCGGAGCTTCAATTGTACAAGGGAGTATGCTACCTTGGGTATTAGAGGGGTTTCATATCTCACCTGAGTTGGATGAGTCGGTTCCCCTAGTAGTTCTCGAATTGAATGTAAGATAACCTCCCTCTAAGTGCCTCGAGTGGTTCTGATTGAGGCATTACTGACATGGTGTTATATGTGGCCTCGTCGATCAAATCATATGTGGGGTCGTACCTATTATAGTCCCTCGAGGCATGACACTGAAGAGGAGGAGCTACATCTAAGGGGTTATATTGACCTTGATGGAGATGCCTACTAAGTTGTGCAGGACTGGGTGTGGAATGATGTGGAATGATGTGATGACTCACCTTGTTGATTTGGTGTAGCACCTAGGTTCAGTGCCAGAGCATGGGTTTGCTACTAAGTATAATAAGGTGGTAGGCTCAGTACTACTTGAGCTTAATTTTATAGTTACTGAGCTTGAAGGTTCTTCATAGCTTTCGATTGAACCTCAGGAAATTAAGTCATCTATTGAATAACTATAGCCAAGGTTTGAAATTTCTGATGACTCGCCAAGTTAGAAGGTCTTGGTGTAGTATTTGAACTGTCAAGTTGCCTCGTTGGGTCAGTTCGTCTGATCTATTAGATGAATTATGTGATTTTGTTGGTGCCAGGGCTATCTGCCCTTCAGGGGGATTTTTTGACAATGACAGTCATGCTACTCTAGGAGGCATAGCAAGTGGACCATCTAAGTTCTCTTGGATATATAAGAAATAGTGGCAGGGCAACTCTCAATGAAAGTACTATTATTGATAGAGCTCGATTCACAATCGATTTTGGTTTAGAAGGCTCCTTGAGATCTTGGTCTGTTAGGCCGCTCTTCTTGTGATCTGTATAGAGAAGAACCATGAAGGTAACGACTGAAAACTCTTCGGTGGTGGTCGCTTCGACTCTTAAGTAAGTTCCACACTCAGGAATGAAGATAAAAATAAGAGATTGAGTATTAATCATTTATCTCTATGGTTATCCTATTATTTATAGTGCTATTAGAGATTAGGCGTATCCAAATCCCGTAATCTTGGGTAACATTTCCACTGCATTTTTTGTAAAATGAGGGATCAATCTCGGATCCCTCAGGATTGACTCCTAAAGAAGCTGTAAGTTAATCGGCTGGTATATTGGTGTTAACCGACAAAATCTAGTGAGTTTTTTTATAGTCAGATTTTGAGGTATGATTTCCCACGAGCTCATTCATATTTGAAGTTACTAAGCTTATAACGATATAACGAGTATTGGTGAGTCCTTAACTTGGACACTTTTATTCGTGCCCTGTCTTTTAAGTTTGGTTTCATTGACTTTTCTTCTAACTCTGGAGGTTTGCTTACCCTTTAATTATCGCGATAAGCTACTTCAGCTAGCAGCTTCGTTTTTGTTCTGTACGCATTTGATTTCTTCAAACCACCACTCAACAACTCAATGTATCATCATATATGGATACATAGCAAGGGTTGCGTATGACTCTTCATATTTTGTGAAATTATATATTTAGTTTTAAATTTAAGAAATTATCTACTTGGTTCTTCCATAATTACAAAAAAACTCTTCTATTCTTTTGATTGATTTACCAACTATTAAATTTCAGGATTTTTTTATATACAAACCCCCAAGATTTACTCTATTTATCGAAATCTTCTTGTAATTTCAGTATATACCTACACTCTCCTTCTTTTTAAAATTAATTACTTACAACCTTTAATTATTATTTAATTAAAATTTTGGTTAAAAAATTTACTTTTACCCTTTGTATTTTTAAATCTAAACTCCTCAAAACTTTATTATTTATTTTTTAATAAAAATTTTTCTTTTCTCTTCCCATTCAGTGTCAGTGTGCACCTTTGTTGGCGTGTGCTCGCACATGTGTACGCTCTCACTTGCATGCGCTTGTGCCCATGCCTACGCCTGCGTGTGCCCACGCCTGGGTGCACCTACGCTCACACCGCCCTGCAATGCTTGCATCGGCATGTGCCCGCGTTGCGCCGTGTCGCCTCTAAGCTTGTGCTAATGTGCACTTAGACCGCCTCTAGCCTAAGTTGGCATAGACTGGAGGCAGTGCGGGCACACGTAGGGGTGCTAGCGGAGGCGCACGTCAACACTGAGCAGGAAGAGCAAGAAAATAGAAAAAAATATATTAAAAAATTAAAAAAATAAATAACAAAATTTTGAGAGGTTCAATTGTAAAAATGCAAAGAACAAAAATGAATTTTTTGACCAAAATTTTAATTAAATAATAATTAGATATTATAAGTAATTAATTTTAAAAGAAAGGGTTTAAGTATATATTGAAATCGCAAAAAAATTTTGATAAATAAAATAAATCTTGAAAATTATATGTAAACATTCTAAATTTTAATCTAAAATATGAAATAATATAATATTATTCCTGGGCTAAAAAAAACCATTCGGCCCGATCACGACATTAATCTTGATGCCTCTTCTCTTGCAAAGAAATCTTGTTCTAAGATTTCGCCGTGTTCTATGGTGATCAGGCAAGATTGTGCTCACAAGTTCAAAATCAGTTAAAACAAATCCTTATAAAAATCAGGTAATTGTAAATACCTTCTTCCATTATTCATCATCTTTAATCTCAAGCCAATCATTTTATCCAAGAAGTAATTCCCACCCTTTCGAGCTAAATTTGAGGTAGGAAAATGAAATAAATATCATATAAATTTAGAGTATTCAAAATCATTAACCTAGCTACAAGATTTGGTCTTTGCTTAGCCGAAACTTCAAAAACGTCATTGATGCTTTTCGGAGCTCAGAGAGACGAGAGACCCTACTTATAACTTCTAAAAAGAGCCCCAACAGTTCCAAAATTCAATAGTTGGGGCTTATGACGTCGTATTCTCGATTAACAGTTAAATTATAAAATTAATTAAATCATTAAAACCTATAATTCAGTTCATGAGTATTTTAAATATTTTATAATGATGTCAGACAAAATATTTTTTGAATATTCTCATTTGTGATAGTAAAAAAAATTTTCACTGAAAAGTCTAGCTATCAAAAATCCCTCGGAGATGTTCGACACGTGGTTTCAGAAAGTTAAAGGGTGCATCAACATGATCCTTCTTTTCTCGCTGTTTCCCTCAGTATATCATCATTATCATTGTCATTAATTTTTTGTCTCACATCTAGATTAGGATCTATAATCTAAAAACCAAGTAAAACTAATTACATATAGCTCCCACCAAATTTAGAAAATTTAAAAGGGATTTAAAAAGAAATTGAAGAACCATTGTGGTGGAAAAACTCTACTAACTCTTTATTATTTCAATTTTTCTATGAATATGATTCTATATTTAAAACTTCTCAAAATCTCTATTATTTTATAAGTACATATAAGAATAGATCGAAGGTTGTTAAGATGAATGTATTTTATATTTAGTGAGTACACTTTCTACAAACCCTCTTAAAAGTATTATGCGTTTTGTAAACCAAGTGTGTTATGCTTAAAATACATGTGAGTGTAATTAAACCTTGAATTGGAAAAAAAAAAATCAAAACTTATGTATCGTGCCATCAAATTCTAATTTTTAAAAAGACCTACAAATTTATTTATTTAAGAAATAATTTATTTTTATGGAGAACAGCGAAAATTTTTTGAGCAACTAGGATTTTATCATTAATAATTTATTTAAAGGAAATTTAAATTTGTGATTTCTCATAAAAGAGAAATCATTATAATCAAGCTATAGATTAGTGAAAATTAGAAAGCCTAGGGTCACCACTAATTTTTTTTTTAGGAATTTTGCACATATACACTCCATAATGTAATGCCATATCCATGGTGATTCTCAAGCGTTCAAAATAATTTCTATATCCCACAAAACTATAATATTTGTAATGCATAGTTGACATTAATCTTTTTTAGTAAAACAATTATTGCATACTCTCAAAATTTGTAATTGTTTGCGAAATAAAAATACATACTATGAAGTTAACTTGGTACTTATTTTTATAAGGACTAATTACCTACACCTCCTGAGATTTTCCTTAATTATCAAAAACCTCCCGATATTTTCATAATTACCTACACCCTTTTCCTTTTCAAATTATTTACCTACAACTCCTTGATTGTTATTTAATCAAATTTTTTTCCAAAGATTTTACTTTTACCCTTAGTAATTTTACAATTAAACTTTTTTAAAAAATATATTTTCTCACCCTCCACATTTTCTCCCAAACATTTATAGATAAACCCTTTAAATATTTTTATTTATAAAAAGTCTAAATAGTAATATTTTTTAAATAAAGAGTTATAAATAAGCTGAAATATTTTAAATATCATACAAACAAATCCTAATATTTTTATATTTATAAATAAGCCCATTTAATATTTTTATTCATAAAAAAATCCAAATATTAATATTTTTTAATAAAAATTTATAAAAATGACACTAAATATTTTAAATATTTACAAATAAACCCTTAAATATTTTAAATATTTTATAAATAGACCCCTTGAATATTTTATTTATAAATAAGTCCAAATATTTATTATTTTTTAATTAAAATTGTACAAAAAAGACATTGAAGGTTTTAAAACTTAAAATTTAAATTACAAGCTTTATATTTATACATTTACAAATAAATCCCTTGAATATTTATTTATAAATAAGTCCAAATATTTATTATTTTTAAAATAAAATTTTACAAAAATGACATTGAAGGTTTTAAAGGTTAAAATTTGAAATTATAAGTTTCATATTTATACATCAACAAATATACCTCTAGAATAGTTTTACTTATAAATAGGTCCAAATTTTATTATTTTTAAAATAAAATTTTACAAAAAATATATTGAAGGTTTTAAAGGTTAAAATTTGAAATCACAAGTTTAATATTTGTATATTTATAAATAGGCCCATTGAATATTCTTATTTATCAATAGGTCCAAAATTTTATCATCTTTAAAATAAAAGTTTACAAAAGGACGTTGAAGGTCTTAAAGGTTAAAATTTTAAATTATAATTTTTATGTTTGTACATTTACAAATAGACCTCTTGAATATTTTTATTGATAAATAGGTCAAAATTTTATTATTTTAAAATAAAATTTTACAAAAAAGATATTAAAAGTTTTGAAACTAAGAATTTCAAATTACAAGTTTAATATTTATACATTTACAAAAAAACTTTTACAAATAAGACATAAAATTTTTTTAAAATTTAAATTTAAAATTATATGTTTAATATTTTCATATTTACAAATAGACCCTTTGATTATTTTTATTTATAAATAATTCCAAATATTTACAAATTTGGACCTATTTATAAATAAAATTATTCAACAGGTTTATTTGTAAATATATAAATATTAAACTTGTAATTTGAAATTCTTAGTTTCAAGACTTTTAATATCTTTTTTGTAAAATTTTATTTTAAAATAATAAAATTTGGACCTATTTATCAATAAAAATATTCAAGGGGTCTATTTGTAAATGTACAAATATGAAACTTATAATTTAAAATTTTAACCTTTAAAAGCTTCAACATCCTTTTTGTAAAATTTTATTTTAAAAATAATAAAATTTTGGACCTATTTATATAAAAAAATATTTGAAGGGCTATTTGTAAATATACAAATATGAAACTTGTAATTTAAAATTTCAACCTTTTAAACCTTCAATGTCCTTTTTGTAAAATTTTATTTTAAAGATGATAAAATTTTGGATCTATTTATAAATAAAAATATTCAATGGGTGTATTTATAAATATACAAACATTAAACTTGTAATTTCAAATTTTAACCTTTAAAACCTTCAATATTTTTTTGTAAAATTTTATCTTAAAATAATAAAATTTGGACCTATTTATAAATAAAATATTCTAGGGGTCTATTTGTAAATGTACAAATATGAAACTTATAATTTAAAATTTTAACCTTAAAAACCTTCAATATCCTTTTTTTAAAATTTTATATTAAAAATGATAAATATTTGGACTTATTTATAAATAAAATATTCAAGGGCTATATTTGTAAATGTATAAATATGAAACTTGTAATTTTAAATTTTAAGTTTTGAAACCTTCAATGTCTTTTTTGTAAAATTCTTTTTAAAAATGATAAATATTTGGACTTATTTATAAATAAAAATATTCAAGGGGTCTATTTATAAATGTACAAATATGAAACTCGTAATTTAAAATTTTAAGTTTTGAAGCCTTCAATATCTTTTTTGTACAATTTTATTTAAAAAATGATAAATATTTGGACTTATTTATAAATAAAAATATTCAAGGGGTCTATTTGTAAATGTACATATATGAAATTTGTACTTTAAAATTTTAACTTTTAAAACCTTCAATGTCTTTTTTATAAACTTTTATTTAAAAATGATAAATATTTGGACTTATTTATAAAATAAAAATATTCAAGAGGTCTATTTGTAAAATATTTAAAATATTTAATGGCTTATTTGTAAATATTTAAAATATTAAATTTCATTTTTATAAATATTTATTTAAAAATATTAATATTTGGATTTTTTTGTAAATAAAAATATTTAAGGGGCTTATTTGTGAATATATAAATATTAGAATTTATTTGTAAGATATTTAAAATATTTCAGCTCATTTATGACTTTGTGTTTAAAAAATATTAATATTTGTTTTATATAAATAAGAATATTTAAAGGTTTTATCTATAAATGTATGGGAGAAAAAGTGGAAGGTGAAAAAAATGAATTTTTCAGGAGTTTAATTATAAAATTACGGAAGGGTAAAAGTGAAATTTTTGGAAAAAATTGATTAAATAACAATCGGGTTGTAAAGTAAATAATATGAAAAGGTGGAGGTATAGGTAATTATGAAAATTTCGGGGGATTTTTTATAATTAAGGGAAATCTCGCAAAATGTAGGTAATTAGCCCTTTTTATAATTATTTTTGGAACAAAATTCTTAAAGGTAGCCATCTGGACTACCCAGGCAACCACCCAATGTGGGCCTAAACGATATGGCCTAATAGATAATATTAGATAGATATAATTAGGGGTTGTTTGTCTTTTGGAATTTTGAAGTTTTTCAACTTTGAAATTCTGAAAATTGTAAAATCTAGTGTTTATTGTACAAAATTTTTAAATTCTGAGAATTTTTAATTTGAGCAAATATAATTTTTTTTAAATTTTTTAAAATTGATTGGACTTTAGAGTCCAGCATTCAAGGTCACGTACTAAACTCTATAATTAAATAAAATAAAAAATTTATAATTCAATAAAACAAACATTGAAGTTTAAAAATTTTAATTTACATGTCCTAGAAATAAAAGTACTGTCATAATTTTTTAATTTAAAATTTTGAAGTTATAGAATATTAAAATTTTTAGAAGTTTAAAATTTGTTTAAAACTTCATGAAGTAAACAAATCCTCAGCTTAATATGAAATTTTGATAGTTTATTTTAAAATATTTGTTTCAATCAGAAATTAATATGTACGAATCATTTTGCATAGAGGATATTGCTAGAATCTACACATATTTATTTAGATAGCTATTCTAATTTTTTGTACTTTTTATACTTGTATATATTATATTTGTATTCAAAATTGTCTAAGCGCCTGCATACCATACCGTCTAGACATTATGCAATCTTCAAACCATGGTTCTCAGTTTTTGCTGAAACGTAAACAGAAACGTTTCAACTAAAATGGCCAAAACATTTCGTATTGAATTTCGATTTCGGATATCAAAAATATATTATTTATATTTAAATATTATAATCACATCACAAACCATTATCTACCTTGGTAGTTACGTCTTTAACCCGGGTTCAAATCCAATGGTTTATAATGTTTTTTTGTTCTTACATATGTTACAATTTTTTACCAAAAATTTTATTTAATAGTTTTTAAAAATGTATATAAAATTTTTTTCTTATTTTTAAACTTTTTTTAAATATTTTTATATTAAAAGTCAAAGTTTAATAAAAAATTTTAAAAATAATTTGATTGAAACCGAAACGAAATCGAAACAACTGAAACAGAACCGAACTGACCAAAATGAATCATTTTCGATGGGTGCCAAAACCGATCTTAAAATTGAATCTTAAAACCTTGCCTCAAACTGCTCTCATAGACCCGGTGCTTTTTAGAACCTTGATTCAGGATATATATGTATTCAAAAATATTGACTTTTTATCCTCAGGCACAAAATGTGGATCATAGTTTTGCCAGTAAACAAACAATGCAAGGTTGTCACTTGTAGAAATTCCAAAAAAATGGGTTCTTGGGCAACTGTTGAAAGTTGAAACCTAGAGTTTTTTTCAAAGGGCATATACAGATAAAGCTATTTGGGAGACTCGGACACTATTGTGTGACTTTTTGCAGGGTTGTTCATGCAAAAACCCCCCAACAAAACAAGATTTCTTAGCGACCATTTAAGATATTTAGCTGATTTTGAGGAAATCAAATCAAAACCGTTGTGGAACCAAAACCCAAATTCATCCAAATCATAACGGATTGGCCACTGTCAAACCCAAAAAAAAAGTTTCAATTTTGATGTAGCAACAAGTGTGATAGACGAGGAAAACACCGTTGTCTCTGTTAAGAACTTCTTGAATCCACAAGAAAAATAGAAAATTCACTAAAGTAGAATTTTATTGAGAATAATAGTATTTTCCTCATCCACAGAGCTGAAGACCTATTTATACAAATACCAGAAGTCCTATTTGAGTAGGTTTTTGGCTTCCCAAGTCTTAAATTGAATACAATTTAGCTTGAACTCATTAATTGTGTTGGTAGAAGTCCTAAATAAGTTAACCTATGTAAATAAAATCCTAAATAATGATTCATCCTCCCAAAGTCCTAAACTGAATAGGATTTATTTCAAAGTTAATCTTGGGTTGATAGAATCCACGAATAAGACCTAATTGACTCATACTAGGAGAGACTCATGACATCATAATGAAGAGAATTTCAATATGGAAAGGTACTAAGTTAGATAAATCCTAAGTTAAATAGAAGAGTGAATCAGATCATTTGTCATGACCCCTTGAATTCTAAATTCGCTTCTTTTGATATTTCTGAACTTTCTTTGAGCATCCTACATCAGTGTCCCCTTCTTGTAAAGAACTTGTCTTCGAGTTATTTTGTTGTAACTTGTAGTCCTCAGATACATGGTAGTCAAACAAATCTTGAATATTAAAAGTGTTTGAGATTCCCAAATCCTTCAAGAGATCGATGACATAGGCATTACCGTTTATCTTTCTTAGTATCTTCAGTGGCCCAATTTTCTTTCGTTTCAGTTTGTTATAAGTTCCAGTTGAAAATCGTTCCTTCCTCAAGTGCACCATCACCAGATCTCCTTCTTGAAACTCTTTTGGACGCTTATGAATATTCGCTTTAATTTTGTATTTGGCATTGGATTCTTCTAATTATTTCCTTACCTCAATATGCACTTCAATAATTCTCTCCGCCATATTGTCTGCAGCTATACTTGTTCCTGGCAGTTTGGGCAACACCACCAAGTCCAGCGAGTGCTTTGTGGTTCTTTCAATGACAATTTCAAATGGCGATTTTCCCATGGACCTGTTATTCGTGTTATTGAAAGCGAATTCAGTTTGTGCGAGTGCATAGTCCCACTGCTTTGGTTTGTCTCTTGCAAGACACTGAATGATGTTTACAAGTGTTTGATTCACCACTTTAGTTTGTCCATCTGTTTGAGGATGATAAGCACTGCTAAATTGTAGAGATGTATCAAATCGCCTCCACAATGTTTTCCAAAAGTGACTTAGAAATTTTGTGTCACAATCAGAAGTGATGGTCTTTGACACTCCATGTAGCCTTACAATCTTCTGAAAGAATATATTAGCCACCCTTATTGCATCTACTGTCTTCTTACATGGAATGAAGTGTGTCATCTTGAAAAATCTATTGACAATAATAAATATTGAATATGAGCCTCATTGAGTCCTGGGGAGGCCCAAAACAAAATCCATTGATAGATCCTCCGATAGGGCATTTGGCACAAGCAATGGGGTATAAAAGCCAGTATTTTGAGAGCTTCCTTTGGCTATTTGGCATACATAGAACCTTTGTACGAAGTGACCGACATCTCTCTTAAGTTGTGGCCAATAGTACCATTCTTCAACTAGTGCAATTCTCTTGTCATGCCTAAGATATCCTGCTATGCAACTATTTCACCACTTTTTCTCCCAAGGGGCACCTTGGAATGCAAAGACGAGAACCCTTAAAGAGAAAGCCTTCATGGAGATATAAATCACTTCTTTGTCCTACTTGGAACTTTCTAAACTCCTCTTCAAAATCATCATCTTCAGCATACAATTCTTCAAATAATTAAACCCTTCAACTTTGTTACTTGTAGTTACCACCAAGGCTACCCTGCAGCTCAAAGCATCAGCCACCTTATTTTTTTTGTCCAAATCTGTGTTTCAAAACATAGGTGTATTACTGTAAGAATGATGACCATTGACCATGCATGTGATTTAAGTCCTTCTGGCTATCAATGAATTTCAAAGCTTGGTGGTCAGTATATAGAATGAACTATCATTGAATTAGAAAGTTCTTCCAATGACGAACTGCTTATACAATAGCATAAAATTTCAACTCATATGTTGACCACTTATTTTGAGCTTCACTCAACCTTTCACTGTAGAAAGCTACTGGTATTCCTTCTTGGGATAGAATGGCTCCAATGGCATGTATGAAGCATCACAGTCTACCTCAAATTACTTCTTAAAGCTAGGCAATGCGAAAACAGGTGTAGTGGATAACTTCTCCTTGATCAACTCGAAGCATCTATTAGCTTCTTGAGTCTAGGAGAACTTGCTTTGCTTCAAACACTTGGTTATTAGTGCCATAATGGAGCAAAATTTTTTTGACAAACCTCTGATAAAATGTCGCCAGACCATGGAAGCTTCTAACTTCTAATACATTTCTAGGTATCAACCATTCCTTAATATCTTTTACCTTTTCTTCATCAACATGAATGCCTTTGGAACTTACCATGAATCTTAAGAACACCAAGTGGTCAGTCATAAAATGGCATTTCTTTAAGTTGATGTATAACTTCTCCTTCTTCAACACAGTAAGTACTTCTACTAGATACCTTTTGTGTTCTTCTTCATTATGATTGTACACCAGGATATCATCAAAGTAAACAACAAAAAATGACCAATGAAAGGTTTGAGTACCTAGTTCATCAATCGCATGAAGGTACTTGGTGCATTTGAGAGTCCAAAAGGCATAAAAAGCCACTCATAAAGTCCTTCTTTTGTTTTGAAAGCTATTTTCTATTCACCGGATCTAATTTTGATTCGATGGTATCCACTCCTCAAATCTATCTTAGAGAACACTTTTGATCCTTCCAACATGTCCAGCATGTCCTCTAAGCGAGGAATTGGGAATCTATACTTTACCATGATTTAGTTGATGGCTCGACTATCTACGCAAATCTGCTAACTTCCATCTTTCTTAGGTGTCAATAAGGCTGAAACTACACATGGGCTCATGCTGACTCTGATCATTCCTTTTCTGATCAGTCTTCAACCTTGTCTTGTAAAATTTGTAACTCTTTTGGACTCATTTTGTAGTGGGGCAAATTTGGAAAACTCGCTCGAGGAATAAGGTCAATGTGGTGCTGAATATCTCTCATGGGGGTAGTTCATCAGGAAGATCATTGGGAATGATTTTCTTGAATTCATCTAGGAAGGGTTGCAAGCCTTTTGGAGCTTCAGTGGGCATTATCTCAATTCCTTTCTCAATCACAATAAATATTTTTTTGAGCTCTCTTTAACCTTGTTTATAAAATTTTACACAATCAGGAAGGAGTAACCCTCCTCTTATAAAATTTCTTCAACAGTGGGGGTGAGGAGGATAATTTTCATTCCATCTTTGAAGAAGATGTAGTGATTGTTTCATCCATAATGTGTAAAATCTCTATCAAATTGCCAAGGTCTGCCAAGAAGGATATGACATGCATCCATCTCCACAACATCACAAGTTATCTCATCCTTGTAGAATTTTTCAATGGAAAAATAAATTTGACACCATTCAGTTACCTTAGTTTCACCAACCTTTTTAGTCTAGCCAATCTTGTAGGGAGAGGGATGTGATTCTATTTTCAATTGAAGCTTGTCGACTATAGTCTTGGAGATGATGTTTTCATTGCTTTTCCCATCAATAATCATGTCATTGATCTTGCCATTTATGGTGCATCGAGTGCGGAAAATATTGTGACATTGTAGGTTTTCCTCTTACTTTGAGATGTACATCAGATACTGAACTACTAAAGATGACCTTTCACCATCAAGCTCCTCAAATATTTCATCTTCATAATTTTATTGATCACAAACTAGGTCATCATTTTTTGAGTCATGTAAATCGTTAGCTACAAAATTATCTTCAATAGCCAGGTTCACAGGCTATTGTGTTGGACAAAAGTTAGAATGATGTTCAAATTCTCCACAATGATAGCACTTTAGATCAGAATTTAAATTTGAGTTCTTTGCAGATGTGGTGTTTCCTGATGACCTTATAGGTCTAGCTTCAAGACTCACTTGTGTGGGAGGTTGAGGAGATTGTGTAGTTGCACCTCTATTAGGAATAGATTATGCTCCTTTTGAATTCTCACCAATTATTCTCCCCACCTGATTTTTGATGACAGGTCTCTCCAATTGGGACTCTACATGAGTTGCACTCCTCACAGCCTCATTAACCATCCAAATAGGTTGCAAGAAAATCCTATCTTGGATGGTTTTGTGTAGCCCACCGATAAATCTTGCCATTTGATGAGATTCAGTCTCTGCTAGATTATTACATGCTGATAGGTGATAGAACTCCTCAGCATATACCTTCACACTACGATTACCCTATCGATAATTTTGATATTATTGAAAGAGTACCTGGTCATAATCTATGGAAAGGAATTACTTTTTGAGAAGAGCCTTCATCCGTGGCCATGCTCAAATTGGACCTTTATTTTGGCATGTCCTTTCCAACTGGATGCGTTCCCACCATGCTAATGCATCCCCCTTAAGTTAGTAAGTAACAAGCTTCACTTTCTTCAAATATGGAATCTCTGTGTAGTTGAAGAACCATTCCACTTCAGTAAGCCAATCGAGAAAATCTTCAATTTGAAGTTGGTCATTGAAAGATGGGAGATCAGTCTTCAAGCGAAAATCATGATGTTTATTATGCTCAGAAACTGGTCGATGAAGGATTTCTTCAATTTCTTCATCGCTAGAGTTTTCAAGGATTTGTAAACCCTTTGGATTCACTTGTGGAGCCTTTTCTCGACCAATTGGATTGCGGGTTACTTCATTGGTCCGTCGACGTAGTTGATTTAGGCCTTCAAGTTGATCCATCCTCAGCATCAAGCTTGTAAGTGAGTTTTGGATTGTCTCCATGGTCGAGTTAAAATACTCACGACTGATGTGATTACCCCAAGAGCACCATCCTTAGGATTACTGCTGGTTGCATTATCGTTAGATATTAAGCAATGAGAGCCTTACTTTGATACTACCTAACGTAGCAACAAGCATGGTAGACGATGAAAATATTGTTACCTCTATTAAGAACTCCTGGAATCCACAAGGAAAAGAGAAAATTCACTAAAGCAGAATTTTATTGAGAATAATAATGGTTCCCCCGTCCGTTGGGCTGAAGGCCTATTTATACAAATACCAGAAGTCCTATTTGAGTAGGTTTCTAACTTTTCAAGTCTTAAACTAAATACAACTCAGCTTGAATCCATTAATTGGGTTGATAGAAGTCCTAAATAAGTTAAACTATGAAAATAAAATCCTAAATAATGATTCATCCTCCCCAAGTCCTAAACGGAATAGGATTTAGCTCAAAGTTAATTTTGGATTAGTAAAATTTGTGAATAAGACCTAATTGACTCATACTATGAGAGACTCATGACATCATAATGAAGAGAATTTCAACGTATAAAGGTACTAAATTAGATAAATCCTAAGTTAAATAAAAGAGTAAATTAGATCATTTGTCATGACCCCTTGACTTCTGAATTAGCTTCTTTTTGATATTTTTGAACTTCTTTTAAGTGTCCTACATCAAATTCTGACATAAAACCTGCTCATCTATTACAAAACAAAATGCTCATATGGAAATATCTAACAAGAGCATGTTAGACATTGTGGTTAAGACATCTTATTTTTCGATGTTGAGAAGAAGAAGATGATGATGTTTCGCTATTTCAATGATGTTTTCAATTAATTTCACACTCATGGTTCAACTGGGGAGATATCCTCTAGGCTGCAAGAAAAATAAGAGATGCATAAATAATGAAAGCTTATTACTAAAAATAAATAAATAAATAAATAATGTGAGCTTCGAAATTGAAATCCCCCAGTTTGTAGGACTGCAAGACTTACTTGCTTGCTTTGGGGGTTTTTATTCATGTAAGGTATTCAAGATTAATTTCAAAAAAAAAAAAACTTGACAAAATTATCGAGCTTGAAATAACTTTTGAGCCAAACTTGGATAGAAGAAACTTCCTTTGGGTTCAAACTAGTTTAGAAAGAATAGATCATTGATATATATATTCGCATGTTAACACATGGAACTTTTTAGCACCTAGAATTTTTGTCTCCAAAGTTGATTGAAATATTTTCTGAGTCATTCATGATAATATGGTTTTAGTTTCACCCATGAGATGATCTTTTCAAATGTTAACTCAAAAATCTTCAAATTTAAGTCAAACAAAACTTGAATTTCCTGCTTTAAGTTCGATTCAAGTCCAAACTGTGTTTAAAGAATTTTGAACCAAACCAAAGGCCATTTGGGTTTTGCCCTTGTTAGAGCAGTACCGATATGGAATATGGATAGGTAATCTACCTTTTACCGAGGAACTCAATTATATCCATAGTGAGTGTAGCCTCTTCTTGTTCCCAAAAGCAAGTGAAGCAGACTTCCTTAGAAGAGCAGAACCTGCTACACACCCGAGGACCATTGGGTTCACGGAGCTTGACAATGTAACATCAGCAAAGAATAATAAGTCACTAACATATAATAATAATAAAAGCCAAATATGAATGCAAGAGAAGGAAAGTGAGTTGATCAGCTCCAACACTTGTAACGAGTTGCTAGCTTAGTGCTTGATGCATGCTGCCAAGCCCAAGATAAAAATACTGCAACGCTGTACCACACCAATTGAAGGCTTAGCGAGGTAATACGGAGTACAAAGAATAGGAATAAGCAGTTGCGCTATGATCATGAGATGGGAATATATGTTGACAGAACACTCTTTGAGTCCAAGTCGAGAAACAAATATTTGTATTTGTTAAAATTGTGAATGCAGATTATTTCTTGGCCGTGGTTCACATGCTTTTCGTGTTCGTTTCAACTGATCACCTCTGCTACCTAAACCTCTGACCATTTACCAAATTGAAGATTTCAATGCAATGTTATTGATCTAAGTTCACAGCAAACAACATTTCTGAGAGTACAACCCAAGGGAAAGTTCAAGGAAACAAAAACATGTCATGTTTTATAGCATTTGTTAACACTTCATATTTTGGGACAAAGGGCCTGTTTGGACACCCCAAATTCTATAGCCATTGAGAATTTAAAATGATTTCTTATATGAACTTTTTCCTGTGCAGGCATTTGACAAACTTTTGAGAAGCCCAATTTCCTTTGGTATCATGAAATTCCATAGGGAAAAAAGAGGTTGGACAGGTTTTTATTTTTGCTATCCAATGGAGCTTGTAGGCAACATACTCCCTATCATTAATGACCTCCCCTCATCCACCATAGTCATAGGAATTTTCATAGGAAGTGAGTTGTGTGCAACCAAATCCTGTTGAGAGAAATTCCATCGGAATTTTTTTTCCAAAGTATCTGAACAGGCCCTAAAATCATTGGTTATTCCCTTTTTCTTGGTGTAGATTGTTCACTTCTAAAAAGCTTGGTGCATCCAGTGCAAGATAAGAACAACCAAGCACTCAAAGTGACGTCATTGATAGACCAGTTGCAAGTTAGTTCAACTAAAGCAGCAAGCTATTAGAGCCACTTAGGCATGAACATAAAAAACACATGATTTCTTTTTTCTTAGGATTGCCACATGTTTGAGAGAGAACCTCCTTGTGCTGGGAAAACAACAAGTGTGTCTGTACTCATTCTAAATGCTTTTGTTCTTTTGATTCATTTCTGAAGATTTTCATTCAACTATTATACCTACTGCACTTGTTTATGGATTATGTCTTACTCCATGCATATGCATACTACAACTTTTGCATATTATAATCTGTTCATCAACTGTGGAAGTAGCAAGGTGACCATTGGTGAAGATGAGTATGAGGATGACACATCTAGGGGCACTACTGGTGGGTCAATATATCAACCTTCTAGTGATGGTAAATGGGCTTATAGCTCTATAGGGGACTTTGTTGACAATCACTAGCTAGGTTACATTGTGACAAACACTTCTATTCTGAACATGACAAACCTAGAGTTGTACATGACTGCTCATCTTTGTTCTCTTTCCCTGAAGTATTATGGCCTTTGCTTACAAAATGGAAACTACAAAGTGCAACTTCATTTTGATGAGATAATGTTCACTGATAATCATGCTTATGCTAGTGTTGGAAGGTGTTTGTTTGATGTGTCAATCCAGGTGCTTATTTTCCCATCTCAACTACTAGTTTTGTCTAATTATTACAATGCTAGTAAATTGTTATAATGTCAGGTGTGATAAATTAATCTCATATCGAATATTGAATAGATAGAGTCCAATATATATATATATATATAAGACCAATATCCCATGGTTTAATACTCTTTTGACTCCCCAAATTACCGTGATATAGTATTGAGGTTGAACTAGAGAGAAATAGAGAGAGAGGAATAAAGAGAATAGAGAGAAAAGAAAGAGAGAGAATGTCGACTCTCATGCGTGGGTCTTTCTCATGCTTCTCGATGGTCTCTCGTGATGGTTACTTATAGTGTTCTCTTGGAGATTCTCTCTGAAAGTGGAGGCATTGTTGAGACTTGGTGAATGAGTTTAGTTGAAACAAGATGATTTGTAAACCTTTCGCTGCAAATTCCAACAATTGGTATGTTAGTCTCTATTAAAAAAATCAAAAGAATGAGACGAAAACCCATTAGTATGGGTCACACGATGAAACTAGTCGAGTAAAAGAGTTCTTGATTAAGAGTGTTTAAATTGATGTGGTCAAATCACACTTAAAGGGAGAGATTGTTATAATGTCAAGTGTGATGAATTAGTCTCATATCAGATATTGGATAGATAGAGTCCAATATATATAGTGAAAAAGGCCTATATCCCATAAGTTTAAGTTTTTGAGATATTTTGGTGTCCGACCCATTATATTGATAGTTTGACACTCTTTCAACTCCCCAACGATAAATTTCCTTGAATATATTTCTACGTTTATATAATCATTTCAAAAGGAAACAAATAGAAAAGTTGGTCCATATTTTTGTATTCAATTCCATCTGCTCTTCTAAACTTGGATTGAGAAATATAAATTAATGCAAGAACTTTGCAAATTGCCAAAGTCTACATGCCATAACCTCAAGCTATGCGAGGAAAGAAGGTTTTGAGTGACTTTAATATTGCAAAAGAAGATAATGGAACTGATCAGGAAATTATCAAAAGCTATGATACTGATGTAGATGGCAACACTCTGGAGATTCACTTTTAGTGGGTTGGGTGTTGGGGCAGTCAAAAGAGTGTCAAATTGGAATAATATAGTGAGTCATATATCAAACCATTCCAAAGACTTAAGCTCTTGAGATATGAGCCTTTTTCACTATATATATTGGACTCTATCTATCCAATATTTGATGTGGGACTTATTCATCACACCTGATATTATAACAATCTCTCCCTTCAGGTGTGATTTGACTACATCAATTTTAACGCTCTTAATTAAGAACTCTTTTACTCGACCAGTTCCACCGTATGACCCATACTAATGGGTTTTTATCTCTTTTTAATTTTTTTAAAGAGAGACTAACATACGATTCGACTCAGTTGCATTATCATAATACTCTTTTACTTGACCAACTCCATCGTATGACCCATATTAATAGATTTTGGTCTCAATTTTTTATTTTTTAAAAGAGACTAGCATGCAACTAAATTCAGTCGTATTATCACGGTAATTTTGGTTTTAAGAGCTTGCACTACTTTGAACCTGAAACTTTGATACCCTTTGTTGGGGGAGTCGAAAGAGTATCAAATTGGAATAATATAGTGTCCAGATATCAAACCATCCAAATGCTTAAGCTTTTAGGATATGAGCCTTCTTCACTATATATATTAAACTTTATCTATCTAATATCCGAAGTGGGACTAATTCATCACACTTGATATTATAACAGGGAAAGACACCCACGACATTCGAAAACATAATATTTATGGGCCATTAATCTTAGCTATTTCAGTTACACCAAGTATGCCTCCAGAAAACTTCTCTTATTGTGCTACTTTTAATCTGGTGATGAAAATGTTTCTTCCTTTTTGTTTTATAGACTTTAAATCTAATACAGGTAAAAGCAAGCTATCTACTAGAGCTATTTTGGGTATTGTGACTGCCAGTGTTGTTGTTATTCTTTTGGTTTTGCTATTGACCTGGCTTTACTTAAGAAGGAAAGATCCAAAAGACAATGGTGAGAAGTTGACATCATTCTTTCAATTATTTGAGTCTTGTTTCTACTATCGATGCCTTCCAAGTTTGAAAATTTCTCTCTCATTTTGACATTTATTGACTCCTCTAATTGTGAAATTTTGCATGCAGAACTTCGTGGCCTGGAGTTGCAGACTAGATACTTCACCTTAAGAGAAATCAAAGTTGTCACCATGAATTTTGATCCTGCAAAAAAGATAGGTGAATGCAATTTTGGGCTAGTTTACAAGGTTACCATGTGGTTCTTTCTTCTCTATTTTTTGCATCATTGAGCAGATTTCAAGCACTTGCCACCATTTGCTATAAGTCTGTTCTAAATGAGGGTGGATAGTCAACAGGGTTTCTTACCAAATGGTTCTATGATTACTGTGAAGTAACTTTCTTCAAAGTCTAGGCAAGGAAATTGTGAGTTTGTGAACAAGATAGGCTTGATATCTGCTTTGCAAAACCCATCTCGTCAAACTCTTTGGATGTTGAATTAAAGGAAATCAGTTGTTGCTAGTATATGAATACTTGGAAAACAATTGTCTCAGACGTGCTCTATTTGGTAATTTTTTGCCATTTCTACTCCCAAGTTGTTCTGATGAGTGATCAAAGCACAAAATGTGATGGTTGTTTTGTTTGTGCAAGTCCTGAAAGAAGTCGGATAAGATTGGATTGGCAAACTAGGCATAAAATTTGCCTTAACATAGCATGAGAGTTGACATATCTACATGAGGAATTGAGGTTGAGGATTGTTCATAGAGACATCAAGGCAACTAATGTGATTCTTGATAAAGATCTCAATGCAAAAATATCTGACTTTGGTTTGGCTAGACTTTTTGAAGAAGAAGAAACCCACATAAGCACTCGCTCAGATTGCTGGAACTTTGTAAGTAAAGTGTTCTTGCCGAAAATGGTCACATAGTGGTTGATTACAAAAAAAAAAGAACAATCAGCTGCTAAAGATTCTGGAGGATCCAGTGTTCTCTTCGCCTTTCTTTGTTCAATTGTTTGTGCTAAAGAAAGGTAAAATTAATGGTCAATTAAAACATCACACTGATTGTTTATCTGATTTTAGTAACTAGGTTGACTTGAATTTAGTTAGAGTTTGTCTGATTTGGAGCAATTTCAAGCTCCAATTAATTTTGAAACAAACTTCAGCTGAACCACTTCCATTTAGTGTGTTGCATTTTTCAAGAATTTATTTGGTAGTAGTTTTAAAAGCTCTGCAACTTTTTTCTTTGAACCTTCTCTTCGATACTACTTCATCTTTTAATATCTAGTATGCTTAAATTGTATTTCTCAAACTTACTCAATTCATCTTGCCATTCTTAGCTTTTCCATCTTCTTTTTGTGCATTTAAAAGAGTTTTCTTGTACAATTTAATTTGTCTCCTTATAAAGTGAATTAGTTTTTGGAAAACTATAGTTAACAAGATGCTAGAAGAACTTGTCTTTCCTTGCTAGCTGGCTGATTTCCTCTCCTTATACTTATAATATATTTCTATTTTGTTACTTTTATAGTCAGACTAAGAATCTAGGAAGAATAAGGACCTGGGAAAATTGTAATTAGGCTTAGATCTTTACTAGTCTGAGATTTACTCAGAATAAGATTTCTCTCTTATAAATAGATTTAAGATTTGAAGGTGCGCAATGAAGGTACAATCATGTGCTCTGGAGTGTTCCTAAAGGAAGCTATGCTTGTCATCCTAATTATTCTTTTCCCATTCTCCAATTTAGAAAGATGATTCAGGTTGATATTTTTCTTTGTTGCGTCATATATGTGATTTTGAGATTTTTGGCATAAAACTTTGGGAGAAAAAAATTATGTTTCAGAGCATAAATCATATTGGACTTCCTGTGGTATTGGATGTTGTCTACATAACTATTTGAGTGCTTTTTTGGAAAATTATGCACATAACTTGAAAACCAATTGCTGATTAAGTTTTTGATTCTTCTTAATAGGGCTTTGGTTTATGAAAATGGAGGATGAGGAGATCATGAAGATGTTGATCACCTACATAAAGTGGAAGGACTTAATGTGACCTAAGATTTGTGCTATTTCTTTAGAACAAGCGGAGGAATTTAAAAGTCCAAGGTATGTTGTTCTAATCCTTTGCAAATTTAAATCTATTATCTTTCAATCTCTATTCACTCCTAAAACCCTAGACATTTTATATTGATTTAGTTTTATCATTGCATACTATTGGTACTCTTATTCTGATTTATGTGATGTTTGGAGGGGCATGAAGATTAAGGTATACTTTTCTGATTTGAATGTGAATTTAAGTTTTATATTCTTCTCTTCTTCTACATTTAGGTTTATTTTGTACCATATTTTATGTTTTATATTATTTATTTATTTTTTACTCTACATCTTGCTCTTCTTCTCTTAATTATTTTTTTTGTATCTTCAAATTCTTATTCTTAATTTTCTTTTTCCTCTACTTCTTAAGGTTATCTTTTGTATATAATTTTTTGTTTTGTATTTTATGATTAATTTTTATCTTTATATATTTTATTTACTTTTCTATCTTATATTTTGTTCCTTTTTTCTTAATTTTCTTTTTCTCGTTTTATGTCTTTAAAATCTTCTTTTTTTTCCAATATAAAATTTTGTGGTTTTTATTCTTGTTTTTGTTTTATAATGAAGCTTTTGTTTAATAAGTTGTCTTCATTTTCTATTTTTTATTTTATATTCTTCTTTTTCTTTGATATTTTCTATTTTTTTATTTTTTATTCTCTTTTTCTCTATTTTTGTTTTGTAGTTAATTCTACAATTTATATATTTTCTATCTCAATTTTCTATTTTATATCTTTTTCTTTTCCTATTAACTTTTGTTTTATATTTCTCTTTATAGCTTCCATTCTAAAATTATTTTCTTTATATTTTTAATTAATTATTTTTTTAGTTGATTTGTTTTTATTATCTTTTTTCTTTTTATTTTGTTCTTGTCTGAAATTTTTAAGTTGTAATCTTATAGTTTATATGTTTATATATTTTTTACTATACACTCTTTATTCTTTTAATATCTATTTTATTTGCAATGGGTATAAAATTCTATCAGTAGGATTTTAATCTTAAGCCTACTATGTTTTAAACTATAAGGTTTATTTAGGGATTAATATAAGTGATAATTAAATAATTGGTATGTAATGATGTAATAAAATTTACTAACAGTTTGGTTTATTTTAGTTCATTATGGTCTAGCGCAAAAACATGAGCCCTAAATTCTACATGCTAAACCCTAAACCTTAAATCCTAAACCCTAAACCCAAAATCCTACATCTTAAACGATAAACCCTAAATCCTAAATACTAAAGCGAACTGGGCTGTTAGTAAATTTTCTTATACTGTTACAAATTGATTTTTTAGTTATCAATTATACTAATTCCTAGATAAGTCCAATGATTTAAAAGCTGATAGGATTAAAGTTAAAATTCAATCAGTAGAATTTTATACCCACTCATTTTATATGTACATTATCTTCCATTTTATTGCTTCATTTTTTCATGTTTTTGTTTTATGATTAACTTTTTATTTCATAACTTCTCTTAATTTTTTATTTATCTATTTTATATTCTTCTTCTTGTTCTTTTTCATCTTCTTCTATATTTTTGTTTTCAATATTTTTTATTCTCTTCTCTATTTTCTAGTATGTAGTTACTTCTTTATTTTAGTATTTCTAGTCTCAATTCTTTATTCTACATTTAATTTTATATTATGTTCTTATTTTCCTATTAATTTTTATTTATATATTCTATTTTATTATTTTTAAATTTTTTATTTAATTTCCTATTGTCTTTTGTTTTATTTTTTGGTTTTTATTATCCTTTGCTCTTTTCTTCTCATTATTATTTTAAATTTTCTAAGTTTTGGTCTTCTAGTTTATATTTAATATTATTTTTTTCATATTCTTTTCTTATCTTTTTGCTCTATATTTTCTATTGTATACTCTCTTTGTTCTCCTAATATCTATTTGATATATTTCTTGTCGTCTGTTTTGTGGCTTCTTTTCTTTATTCTTATCTTTTTTTATTCATTTTTGTTTTATTTATTCAGTTTTATATTAACCTTCACTTTTTTTTATCATTATCACACTCTTCTTTAAGTTTTCTAATTTTGACTTTTGTATCTCCTTTTTAATTTTTTGTTCTTTTAAATGTTTTCTTCTTCTCTTTTTTTTTTTTTGTTGTATATGTCTTCTTCTACCTAATTCTCATTTGATTTTCATGTCTTGAAAATTTCTTTATGTAATGTTTTCAAGTTATGAAAAAGTTCCCTCATATTATGAATTACAAAGATTTTAAAGTTCCATATGATGCAGATATGCCAAATCTTCTGAAAGGTCTGCTAGCAGTAGCATATTTTTTTGGTAAAAGTGACTGGTCTTTATTTATTTATGGTAGTCTTGTAATTCCATGGGTTCCTTCTTGACAAGGGCACCAACTTCTCAAAAAACTCTTGTAATTTTATGTATGATTTTGAGCACTAATCTACTATAGTCAGTTGCTTCTCTGATGATGGATTGTTTTAGTTTAATCATACAAGCAAAAATGCCATTTTTATGAACCATGATGTGCATAATCTGCATGTGACTACCTCTTTGCAATTTTGGTACTCTTTGTATTTTCTCTTAAATTTTTCTACCACAATAGCATACTTTGTTTATTCTTTTCATATCTTCCTTTTGTTCCTCTTTTTATTATTTTTTTCTTAGTCATTAAGCCTTTGTTACAAAAAGTAGATTTTGGAAGAGTTCCTAAGCAATTAGAATTGGGAAAGAAGAGATTTAATAAAAGTAGCTTTTTATCATGTCATCATTACTATCTTCTTGTTCCTATTTAGGAGAGAATATTCTTCTTTTAAGTGATAAAGGATGGGCTTGTCAAGTTAATTGAGGATTTGAAATACTCGAGAGACTAACGAGTAAAAAAAAACTTGTTCAAGGGATACAGCTAATTTATGACCCCAATTGCATGTATAATTAATAAATTTCGTGTATATGTATGTGGTTTATCTCTTGCCTCTTCTCTGAATGCTTAGTGGCATGAATATATGGTTAATATATGACTAATTGATGTTTTTTGTTGTGCATTTTTATGTATTATTTTTTGTAATATACAGTTGATGGGAGATTGAAGATTGCTACTAGTTGTAGTTACCTAGAGTCTTGGATGGCATATTTGCCTAGAATTGCCCTCTTAGAACAATACTTAACAAGAAAGTTGTTAGGTTTTGCCTTTGGGCACCTATTGCACAAGTATATTATTTCCCAATGTCTATGTTGATTTTTTTTTATTTGAATAATAGATATATCATTATTTTGATGGCAAGGTCTTCATTTGTTTATAAAAGTAGGTTGTTAGTATTTCTATATATAAGGATCCGTTAGGTGGGGATCCTTGGAAACGTTTGCAACTTGAGGAATTAAATGGTGTTTGGAGTGTTGCTGGGCCAAGAAATTGGGAAGGTTGTTATTATGCATATGAAGTTTTGGTTTACCATCCAACCATTTCAAGAATTGAACTATGCATAGTAAATGATCCCTATGCTAGAGGGTATGTTTAATCTGACTTGTTAAATCATCATGGGATATGCAAAGTAACTGATGCACAAGCACCTCTTTGCAGCCCATGATATATGTGCATATACATTTCCTTTTGGTAAAATATACATATCTAGAATGAATTAATTGCATCTAATATTCGTGCAAGTTTGGAAAAATTGAATGATATCAAATATCAGCTTATTTGATTCACATACAACAAATGTTGAAGAAATTATTATCATTGTGTACTTTCTCCCTTAGATTCTGTATACTCTTACCATTGTGCTTATTAGGATAGCTATATCTTGTTGCATAAAAGCTCCTGACTTGTTTCCTTTCTTTATTCCAATTTTTTTCAAAGGCTTATTTTGTTCTTGATTGAAAGCTAGTAGTGTACTTAATCAACTATCTAGTTCCTTTTGGCAATTAGTGTAAGCAACATGATTAGATTTTTTAGGCCTTTTTGTGTAGTGCAACTGACAAAACTATTGATCTTGATTCTCGAGGAGGTTATCTTGCTTTTTTCTCACAAGTAGTTGGCAACTATCAAAAGCATGTCAGTTATCTAGAAAAATCTACTCTATATCTTCTACTAATTAAACTTGTCTACACAGTGCCTTTATTAGAATTTGCATCTTCACCATCTAGTGCATGTGCCATCACTTATTTTTGTAACATCTGATGCATATTGTCTAAAGAAAACTAGAATGTGGTAGGCCATATTTAAACCATTTCATGTTGATTGCCTGTGGTGTTTGTTATTTCATCTAAAGAAGATGATTCTTTGTTGCATTGAATAACTCTAATTTGTATATACTAATTTATAATAATACAAAATTCTATTAGTACTAGTCACTTAATAAGTAATGTTAGTTTGGCTGGCTAATTTCCTCTCCTTACTTATAATATATTTCTATTTTGTTACTTTTATAGTTTGAATAGGAATCTAGGTAGAACAAGGACATGGTAACTATAATTAGGCTTAGATATTTACTAGTTTGAGATTTACTCAGAATAGGATTTCTTTCTTATAAATAGATTTAAGACCTGAAGTTGTGCAATGAAGGTACAATCCTATGCTTTGGAGTGTTCCTAAAGGAAGCTATGCTTCTCATCCTAATGGCTCTTTTCGCATTCTCCAATTAAGAAGGATGATTCAGGTTGATATTTTTCTTTATTGCCTAGTGTATGTGATTTTGAGATTTTTTGCCTTAAAGCTTTCGTGAAAAAATTATGTTTCAGGCCCTAAATCGTATTGGACTTCCTGTGGTATTGGATGTTGTCTTCATAACTATCGGAGTTCTTTTTTGAAAAATTATGCACATAACTTGAAAATCAATTGCTGATTAAGTTTTTGATTCTTCTTAATGGGGCTTTAATTTACGAAAATGGAGGATGAAGAGATCATGAAGATGTTGATCACCTACCTAAAGTGGAAGGACTTAATGTGAACTAAGGTTTGTGCTATTTCTTTAGAACAAGCGGAGGAATTTAAAAGTCCAAGGTATGTTGTTATGATCTTTTGCAAGTTTAAATATAGTATCTTTCAGTCTCTATTCAATCCTAAAACCCTAGACATTTTATATTGATTTAGTTTTATCATTGCATACTATTGGTACTCTTGTTCTAATTTATGTGATGCTTGGAGGGCATGAAGATTAAGGTATACTTTTCTAATTTGCATATGAATTTAAGTTTATTTTTCTTAGCTTATGAATTGTGGATGAAAAGGGTCTAAACTGTACTAGTTCAATTAAATAATTACAACAATAATACAAGGGAGCAACGATAAAATATGTGATATTCCCAAAGAATAGGGATAGTATGGAACCAAATAAAATTCAAATAATCCAACTATACGTGAGCCAACTATAAAAAAATAGCAATTTTTCAACACCCTCTCTCAAGCTAGAGAATAGATATTTTTCATTCCCAGCTTGTTTGTTACTTGATGAAATCTTGTAGTAGTAAGTCCTTTTCTTGGCACATTCGTTTGTTGATTCGTGGAAGGCATATATGGAATAGTGATGAGATTGTCATCTGACTTCTTTTCGATGAAATATCGATCCACTTCAATATGCTTTGTCCTATCAAATTAAATTTGATTGTGGAAAATCCTTATAGTTGGATTATTGTCACAATACAACCTCATGACTCCTCTTTTAATTTTTAGGTCATTCAAAATTATCTTAAGCCATAATAATTTACATTAACTTTTCTTACATTTGATTCCTCTTCTCTTAATTTTTTTTCTATTTTATATCTTTAAATTCTCTTTAATTTTTTTTAATATACAATTTTGTGTTTTAGTTTCTTTTTTATTTTACTTTTTTAGTTTTCATCTTTTCTATTTTTTATTCTTTTTTTTTGTCTAATATTTTTTCTTCATATTCTTCTCTTCTTTTACATTCAGGTTTATTTTGTACCATATTTTATGTTTTATTTTTTTTATTTAGTTTTTTACTCTACATCTTGCTTTTCTTCTCTTAATTTTTTTTTTTGTATCTATTAATTCTCATTCTTAATTTTTTCTTTTCCTCTACTTCTTAAGTTTATCTTTTGTATATCTTTTATTTTGTATTTCATGATTAATTTTTATCTGTATATATTTTATTTACTTTTCTATCTTATATCTTGTTCCTCTTTTCTTAACTTTCTCTTTTTTTGTTTTATATCTTTAAACTCTTCTTAATTTTTTTGAATATACAATTTTGTGGTTTTTATTCTTGTTTTTATTTTATGATTAAGTTTTTGTTCCATAAGTTCTCTTGATTTTCCGTTTTTCTATTTTATATTCTTCTGTTTCTTTTAAATTTTCTATTTTTCTATTTTTCTTATTATCTTATTCTCTATTTTTTAATTTTTAGTTAATTCTATAATTTATATATTTTCAATCTCAATTTTCTATTTTATATTCTCCTTTCCTTTTCCTATTAATTTTTATTTTATATTTCTCTTTATAGCTTCTATTCTAGAATTATTTTCTTTATCTTTTTAATTAATTTATTTATTTTTTAGTTGTTTTGTTTTTATTATCTTTTTTTATTTTTGTCTCTTTCTTCTCAGAAATATTCTAAGCTATGATCTTCTAGTTTATATTTACTTTTACTTTTTGTATATTTTTGTCTTAGTTTTCTATTTTATATTTTTTATTATACACTCTCTTTATTCCTTTAACATATATTTTATATGGAGCGGGTAAAAAATCCTATCAATGGGATTTTAACCTTAATCTTATTAGATTTTAAATGATTAGACTTATTTAGGGATTAGTATAACTGATAATTAAATAATTGGTATGTAATGATGTAATAAAATTTACTAAGAGTGCGGTTCGATTCAATTTATTATGGTCTAGTACAAAAACACAAACCCTAAATCTTAAATATTAAATTCTAAACCTTAAATGCTAAACCCTAAGCTATAAATCCTAAATCCTAAATCCTAAAGCCTAAACTCTAAACCCAAAATCCTATATCCTAAATGATAAACCCTAAACTTTAAATGGTAAAGTGAATCAGAATATTTGTAAATTTTGTTCTACCTGTGCAAATTGATTTTTTTAGTTATCAATTATACTAATATTTAGATAAATCCAATAGTTTAAAACTTGATAAGATTAAGATTAAAATCCAATCAATAGGATTTTATACCCACTCATTTTATATATGCCTTCTCTTCTATTTTGTGGCTTCTTCTTTTCATATTGTTGTTTTACGTTTAACTTTTTATTTTATAAATTGTTTTAATTTTTTATTTGTTTATTTTATATTCTTCTTCTTCTTCTTTTTCATCTTCTTATGTATTTTTTTCAATATTTTTTACTCTCTTCTCTATTTTCTAATTTGTAGTTAATTCTTTATTTTATGTATTTCTTATCTCTCTTTCTATTCATTTTTGTTTTACATATTTAATTTTATATTAACCTTCGCTGTTTTTATTATTATTCCACTCTTCTTTAAGTTTTTCTAATTTTATGTTTTGCATCTTATTTTTAATTTTCTTCTCTTGATTAATTATTTTTTTTATTGATTTTTAGTTTAATAATGTCATGTTTTTCTCTAATTTAAGCTTTATATTTAATTTTATGTTCTATATTTTTCTTTTGCTTCTCTATTTCCTATTTTATATCTTTCTTTAATTTTTTCTTTTTGTATTTTACTTATATTAATTTTATATTTTTCTAACTTTTTGATTGTCTTTTTAGATCAAATGATTTATGGTTGTCATTTAAATTTAAATTTTTAGACAATCATTTTAGGTTTTAATAATTTTTCTATTGTCATTGTATAGGAATAGTTATTTTACTTTGGGTTTGTGCTAAAGCTTGAAGCACTTAGAGAAATACTAAAGTCCTAGATACTATTTTATGATCTTTATGTAGGTTTATATTTATTCTTTCTCAGCTTCTATTTTTTCTTGAAGCCATTGGATTTGGATTTATTTTTGAATCTAAAACCATAGATGGTAAATCTACATTTTATATTAAGTTTGTTCTATCAATACATATGATTGGTATTCTTATTTTGGTTTGTGCAAGGTTTGAAGATTGAGGCACGCTTTTGTGATCATTATGTGGGTTTAAGTTTACAATCTTAATTTATGAATTATTTTCTTAAAGATAGTTGAGTAGGGTTTACGTTTGAATGTGAAACTCAAGGCAATCTTTTTAAAAATTTTTGAATTAAATTTTGTGTCATCATAAGATGGAATAGTGTTTTTTGTTTTGGTTTTGTGCTAGAGCTTGGAACAAACAGAGGAACCTAAGAGTTCAAGGTATGCTGTTTTGATCTTTTTGTAGGTTTAAATTGATTATTTCTTAGCTTGATTGTCTCCTTGAAGTCATCAGGTTTGGGTATATATTTGAACCTAAAATCCTAGATGTTTTACATTGAATTAGTTTTAACACTACACATTACTGGTAGTGTTATTTTGGTTTATGCGGCGATTGAAGTTTTAAGATGAAGGTAACCTTTTCTTATCTTTTTGTGTACTTAAGTTGATTGTTTCTTATGAATTGTGTTATTAAAATTTGTGAAATAGAGTTTTTTGTTCAAATATGAAATTTTAAATAGTTATTTTTGAAGTTTTGAATTAATTTTTGTATTGTCACTTATTAAATAATATTCTTATTTTGGGCTTGTGCTAGAGCTTGGAACCGACGGAACTCGAGTCTAAGATATGCTATTGTAATCTTTTTGTAGGTTTAAATTGATTATTTCTTAGCTCTATTTTCTTCTTGAAGCTATTGAGTTTGGGTTTATTTTTTAATCTAAAATCCTAGAGGGTATAAAATCCTATCGATAGGATTTTATCCTTAATCTTATCAAAAATTAAACCGTTAGATTTTTTTAAGGATTAGTATAATTGGTAATTAAAAAATCTATCTATAACGGTGTAATAAAATTTACTAACAGTCCAATTCAGTTTAGGATTTAGGGTTTATAGTTTAGGATTTAGGGATTAGGGATTAAGGTTTAGGAGTTTAGGGTTTATGGTTTAAGTTTACAGTTTCTATTCAATCTTAAAGCCCTAGATGATTTATATTGATTGTCTTATCATTGCATATTATTGGTACTCTTATTCAAGTTTATGTGATGGTTGGAGGAGTTTGAAAATTGAGGTATGTTTTCTTGAATTGTATGTGAATTTAAGTTAATTTTTCCTAACTTGTGAATAAAGGTCTACCTAACATAAGCATAAAGTTGACGTTTCAAATCTAATCGACAAGCCAAAAAGGTTATTAATTGTCAAATTAAGAGTGATAAGCATAAGCTAAGACTGCTAACATTCTTTCAAATTAAATCAAACTAAACTTGCATTCGATTAGTCAGTCGGTCAAATACCGTGTTCGAAAGAAATTAATCAATAATAAGTAGAAAGTCGTTGATGATGCTTCAAAATTAATCGATAATACCTGATTACATGCTCAAACTCACTTTAATTTTATTTGTTGTTTTGATATTTCTCTTCAATCGCAACTTCACAAGTTATGGCGCACCTAGTGGAACTTCTTGATTGGTGGCAAGCCTATGTGTGGTGAAATTTTACACCTTATAGCACTAATCGGCCACAAATTTTGGCGCACACAATGAAATTTTTCTTTGATTTGTGATAGACGTGTGCTGTGTAAACTAAACACCATTTAGCACTAGTATGTTTGGTAGCACATGACTTTTCTTCCAAATAAAAAAAACTAACTAATACAACATAAATAAATCAAAATAAGAAAATATGAAAACTAATAATTAATTTATTATTTTTTTATTATAAGAAAAAAATATATCATCATTAAATGATCCTCTTATTCTAACCTATACCATCATCCACGACGAAGGGCATGTGGTACACTTTTCTCAACCAATGATCACCACGGGGCCAACAAGAGTATATACAAGCTATGAGGTTGAGCCCAACTTCACCCAATTTATGCATGGTACTCCTACTTTTACTATTAGTGTTGTTGTTATTGCCACATCTACCACTAATCCAGTTGGTACTTTATCTATCCAACATGGATCAACTCCTTATCTCTCCTCACCTAGGGGGCAAACACCAAATATCATTGTACTAGACCTCGATGATGAAACAAAGGGTTGATTATTATAAAATTTAACAAAAATTGAACAAACGATAAAAGGCACTTTTTGGTCATCTACAACTTACCCTACAAGTTAAGGAAGTTAATACAAATAATGCAAGAAAAAGGAAGGATTAGTGGGGTGTTTGGCTAACTGCGAGACAACAATTGAAAGTGAAAGCAAGTTGTTACAATCCCCACCTCCAGTTCCTTGTTAGCACAATAAGAGCTAAAGAAGAACAAAGGAATAACACATATTTGATCTTCTTCACCTGAGAAAGAAGCTACGCCATCTTCTAATGTCTGATTAATTAATTTACGAGTAACTAAATCCAACATAAAGGATATTTGTGTCAAATATGTAGTATGAAAGAGTCAAATGGTTGCATGAGCTTCAAAGACATAAAAAAATAGAAATAAATATAATAAATAAATAAATAAAATTTATGTTTAGTGTACACGGAATGCCTAGTTACATCAAAATCGACTAGTCAAGTATGTGTTCCATACTTCTCATGACAAAACATAAAACAAAAAAATTCACAAAAATCCACTAAGAATAAAAATATTAGTATTTAGATGAACTGCCTTCTGTTTAAAGATAAAATCTCTGAAAATAAAAGAAAGATATTTGAAGGTAAGGATAGTTACTGATGAAATATAGTAGAGCTGAAGTCTCTACACCTCCCCCGCCCACCATCACCCTATGCTAATTTCGGAAATGCAAGCCTTAAAATATGGTGACTAATCTACAAGTAATTAGAAGTTTATTAGGAATATTTTTTTAAAAGATAAAAGTGCTAAGATCGAATGATAACTTCTTGGAAATTTTCTTCTATAGGAAAAATATCACCCCTCCTAAATAAATAATATAAAAAAACCTCGTATGGACAAATCTCATATGAAAAATCAAGTCAAGAGAGATGAATTCAAAGAGTAAGAATTGATTGGCATTTATGAGTTTGCAAATCTTAGATCCTCAAAAGAGGAATGAGATTGCTAAGTCAAGGAAAAAAAAAAAGGGAGAAAATTGGATTGCAAGATAGAATTAGGAGGACTAATCCAACTTTATCTTTGTTTATTTCGATAAAAAAAGATTACCCGAAGAGTAAGTATCGGATGACATCTGTGAGTATTTAGGTTAAGAGGCACTTGGAGATCAAAGCCAAAGTCAAGAAGCAACTAACTAATAGGAACATGGTGAAAGTTACAAATTTGCTAAAAAAAGGTTCCTAAAGAAAAAAATTGCACTAGAAAAATGGTCAGGAGAGGAGGTCCAACCACCTCCTGAGATAAAATCAGTCTTAAACTTTAACTAGTCGAATTAAGTAGGAGGCCTAAATCAATGATAAGAGGATATACCGCCTGTCTTCTAAAATATTTCAAAAAAATTACTAAAAGAAAGAAATCTCTAGAAATTTTTTAAAAAATAATAAAGCAATCAAGAAAATAAAATGAAGAAAACTAAGCTACTAAAAGAAATGATAGACTAAAAAAATAAGTAATAAACACATATATGCTCTGTATTATCACTTCTTCCAGCATCATAGTCAAAGTAAAATAAATAAAAAAAACTTCATACAATTATTTTTCTCGAAGCTTAGAAACTAAAAGGTAAATCATCAGCCTAAATTACTACAATTCAATTTCTATCGATGTAGGTGCCTACTCACTGATTCAGTCGATTGCTACAACTTGTCATACTCTAATGTACCAATATAACATTATAGAAAACAAGTCCCATGAAAAATAATAATTTTCAACTCCTTTTTTGATATGACAAGAGATCCTAACACATGATATGAACAACATGGTGAAGATTCAGGATTGCCCTTTGGCTAACCCTTTAAATAATCGGGGTTGAGTTACTTTAACCAATAGGCCAAGTCAAGAAATTACTACACAAAGACATTAGGATGAGGCAAGTTTCTCCCTTTTGCCTCTGATTCTAAAGCTATTACGCGGGTCGGGATCTCTTCCTTCAATTGTTGCCAAGCAGCAATTCTCTTTGTTGTGGGTGCAAGGCTCCAAACCATTGAAAAGGAAAGATAGAATTCCTTCCACTCAGAACTAGGTATTTCCATAAAAAATAAATACCATACTTCCTTGCTATCACATGAAAAGAGGAAAAAGATACTAGAAATACTCACAATTGAAGCATTTTGAAACATGCAATATTTTTCTCCCAAAAGCTCATGATGAGTATAGGGAGGCATATTGCTACTATCAAATATTAAATCCATTCTCTCATAAAATGAAATGGGAAAGTTAAAGTCAAATATCTTCTTATTCTAATGCCCTAGAAATAACATGGTGTTGAAGCATTTGGATTCCAAGCGAGAATTTAATTCTCTTACCATCAAAAGGTTGTGGATGAGAAAATCAAGCTTCCCTCATCAAATATTCACAGAGGGGAATACAAACAAGGAATTAAAAAAACTATGAAATAGTCAAGGATTCTTCTCTCATCTCAAAATATTAGGAGCAAATGAAGAAAATTTACTTTCCCAATACTTGTAAAAAAGGTTAAAGTGTTAAGGGTAGAGATCCATTGTCCTAACATCCAAAGGGATATGTGTTGTTGTCATTTACTCCATAATCAACAAGTCAAATCAAAATTAATAAAATTCTTCACAGAGACTTCAAATAGACTACTTGTATAATGGTAAAATTAAATATGTAGTCTCTAAAATGGTAAAATCAAATACGCTATCTACGAGATGTCAGAATAAAGTATACCATCTTTTGCATGTTAAAACCAAAATAGCAAAATTTGAAAGTAGCAAAATTAAAGTGCATTTTCTATAGTGATTAAGTCTATGTTTAAGTGGCAAATTAAGTCTACTTTCATGTGACAAATTAAATCCTATTTTGCATGATGATCAAGTTTGTATTTAAATAGCAAACTTAGTTCATTCCCATATGGCAAATTAAAGTCCATTTTGCATGGTGATCAAACTCATATTTAAATTACAAACTAATTACATTTATATGTAGCAAATTAAAGTTCATTTTGCATGGCGATTAAGCCTGCATTTAAGTGGCAAGCTAAGTCCACTTTCTTGTGACAAATTGAAGTCCATTTTATTACTTTTCCTGAATCTAGGGTTCAGGTTTTTTGAGGGTTTGAGTTTTACTTCAATGCTGAAAGAACTTGTTACTCTACTTTTTTGAGAAGTAATTTAGTTCATTACAAACCCTAGAATTACTCTCTATTTAACATGCTGCTTCAGCAGCCTTTAAACCCTAATTGGACTCCTGGTAGGCTTAACTCATTACCCGATCACATGCTATTTTCTAATGGATTTTCAGACATGTTTATTGGGCTATGATGATACAAATGGGACTGCTAGTATAGAAGGGTACTTGCTGCAACCATACTAAGCCTAATGGTCCCTAATTTGAGCTTATGTTCTTCAACACCCTTCCTCAAGATATTATACATGTCCCACTTGGTCTTGATCTGTGCATGTTTCTCAAAATTCAGAGACTGTGTGAGACTATTTTAATCTTGTCCAATAGAGTGGAGTGAACCTGCAAGCTGGCTAGCAAGGCATAGACTCATAAATTTGGATTTCAATATCGGATCTTTTCAAACCTTCTAGAGTGGCTCTTTGTGATGTAAGCATTACATCTAAAACACTAGATGATTTCCTACTCAAGGCATCTACCACCATGTTGGTCTTTTTAGGATGATAGTTGATAGTCAAATTGTAATCATTGAGCAACTCCAACCACCTTTCTTGCCTCATGTTCAGTTCCTTTTGAGTGAAGATATACATCAAACTCTTGAAGTCAGTAAAGATCTTGCAAGATTCTCCATAGAGATTGTGTCTTCAAATTTTTAGAGCAAAGACCATAGCACCAGGTTCCAAGTCATGATAGGGTATTACATTCATATGGCTTCAGTTTTCAAGATACATAAGCCACAACCTTACTATCGTGCATTAGCACACAACCTAGACCCCTCTTAGAAGCATCACTATAGATAGTGTATCTGCAACTAGGTAAGATAAGAATTAGGGCAGATACCAACCTTTTCTTGAACTCTTGGAAGCTCTCCTTACAATTTTTTTATCACTCAAACTGAGTCCCTTTTCTAGTAAAATTAGTTAAAGAGGCTGCTATGCAAGAGAACCCTTCAACAAATCTCCAATAATAATAACTAACCCCAAGATGCTTCTTATCTCAGTGACGCTACTTGTCTATTTCCCATCCAAGATTTTCTCAACCTTTTTTGGATCACTTATAATCTCATTTTTTGTCACAACATGACCAAGAAAAGCCATACTTTCTAGCCAAAATTCTCACTTCTTTAGTTTACCAAATAGTTTTTTTATCCTCAAGGTCTCCAAAAAAATTCAGAGATATTCCCCATGCTCAACTTGGCTTTCAGAGTATATCAAAATAAACACCATCACAAATCGATCAAGAAAAGGCTTAAGTCCCTATTCACCAGGTCCATAAAAATAGCTAGAGCATTAGTCAAGCCAAAATACATCACTAGGAATTCAAAATCATCAATTGGTGATATCTAGACCGGGACAAAGGGTCGCGATCCCGCGAGGGTGAGCTAACTCCAAAAACCCATCCTCAGTTGATTAATTTTAGAGAATATACAAGCTCCCTATAGCTGATCAAATAAATCGTCAATTCTAGGCAGTGGATACTTGTTCTTCATAGTCACCTTGTTTAGTTGTTGATAATCTATGCATAACCTCATTCTCCTTCACTTCTTCTTTATAAATAGAATAGGAGCACCCAAAGGGGAAACACTGAGCCTGATAAAACTCTTATCTAGGAGTTCTTGAAGCAAAACTTTCAATCCTTTCAATTCAGCTAGAACCATTTTGTAAGGAGCTTTTGAAATAGTTTCCATACCAGGATGTCCACAAATATCACAAACAACCCGTGGGATACCGAGCAGCCCATGGAACTCCTATAAATGCCCCGAACAGTCCCAAATAAATGGAACTTTTGTAAACGCTATGAATAGCTCATGGTATGTCCATGAACACCCCGAACAGCCTGTGGGACCCTCTAAATGCCCCAAGCAGCCCCAAACAGGTCGTGGGACATCCACAAATGCTCCGAACAGCCTATAGGACTGTTGTAAACACCATGAACAGCCTTGACAGGCCTTAGGATATCCACGAATGCCTAGAACAGCCTATAGGACTCTAGTAAATGCCATGAACAGCCTCAAATAGGCCATGGGATGTCCACAAATGCCCCAAACAGCACATGAGACTCCCAGAAACTCCACGAATAGCCCATGGGACTCCCACAAATGCCCTAAATTGCCTCAAACAGCTCGTGGGATGTCTATGAATGCCCCGAACAGCCCGTGAGAGTAACATAAACACCATGAACAGCCCTGAATAGGCCTTGGAATGTCCACAAATACTCGAAACAGCCCATGGGACTCCTATAAATGCCAGAATAGCCCTGAACAGGCAATGGGATGTCCACAAATGCCCCAAACAGTTTGCAGGACTCCTGTACATGGCACAAATAGCCCTGAACAGGCTATGGAATGTCCACAAACACTCCGAACAGTTTATGGGACTCCCATAAATGCCATGAATAGCTTGTGGGATGCCCACAAGCATCCCAAACAGCTTGTGGGATGTCCATGAACACCCCGAACAACCTATGAAACTCCTGTAAATGCCACAAATGGCGCCAAACTGATGGTGGGATGTCCACAAATGCCTCAAATAGCCCACAGAACTCCCATAAATGCCACGAACAACCCTAACAGGCCATGAGATGCCCAAAAATGTCTCGAATAGCCCATGGGACTCCCATAAATACTATGAACAGCCCCAAACAAGCTGTGAGATGTCCATGAATGCCCCGAACAGCCTGTGGGACACCTATAAATGCTTTGATCAGCCCCGAACAAACCGTGGGATGTCCACGAATGCCTCGAACAGCCCATGGGACTATTGTAAACACCATGAACAACTCTAAGCAGGTCATGGGATGTCTACAAATGCTTCGAATAGCCCACAAGACTTTCATAAACACTATGAACAGTCCCAAAAAGGTTATGGGATGTCCACAAATGCCCCTAATAGCCTACAGGACTCCCATAAATCCCATGAACAACCACAAAAAGGCCGTCGGATGTCCACAAATGTCCCAAACAGCCCATAGGACTCC